>NW_022258226.1:31240-71314 GCF_009602425.1 Actinia tenebrosa
GTGGGAAAGAAACTTATAATGAGGAAATCAAGGGTGGTGTAGTGGTAGTGCACTCCTCTCTCACCTTTGAGGTCTTGTGAGGGAGACTAGAATTGTGGAAAAGAAACTTGTAATGAGAAAATCAGTCTCAAGGGTGATGTAGTGGTAGCGCACTCCCCTCTCACCTTTGAGGTCTTGTGAGGGAGACTAGAATTGTGGAAAAGAAACTTATAATGTGAAAATCAGTCCCAAGGGTGATGTAGTGGTAGYGCACTCCCCTCTCACCTTTGAGGTCTTGGGTTCCCTAAACTTGGCATCARGTTTCTGCCAGTAGAGTTTCTAGAGGTTTCTCTTGATTAGGGTTTTTTTTAGGGGGGGAGTTAGGGTTGGTGCATTCTACTTTTTATCAGCTTGGACTGCCTGTGGTTAGATGGCAGAACAATAAAATCCCTGTGCTCTTGGGAATTTAATTCTTTTCATGTAAAATGATGATATTGTTCCTGCCATCTAACATGGCTGCCGCCATGTGATGGTGCAACACCTCTATATACCCTGTATTATGACAAAGTGATGTAATTTGCAGTATCATACCCAGAGCTCCTCAGTATGGTTCCTCCCCTGAAAAGGCTCTGGTAACAGTTGTAGAAGCTCTGGGTACGAGACTTTTTAATGTGAGGCTGTGGGGGGCAGTCACAACAGGGTTTGGATAATACCACTTCATGTTCCATCGGCTGGGYTTCCTGTTTCCTTTGTCAGTCAAGGGGCCTGGTGCAGGGGGTATCCAAAATGGCCGCTTTGGCCGTAACAAAAGATGGAATAGCAATTTTATCCTTTTTTTAAACAGAAATTCTTAGTTTTTAAACATTTTTTTAAAGGTAAGCTTGAATTATATGTGATTTTTTAAATTTTCAGCGCTTCTTATAGAGACATTTCAGTTGTATTCGAATTCACTACGAAAACACCACAAAACAATTTTCTTAAAATTCAATCAAAATCTCAAGTGATTTCGTTCCTTGTTCATTTTTTTACAAAGAAAATCCCAGGAAAAATAACAGCAGCAGTAGCAACCGTAGCTAGAGCATCAACGAGGTAACGAAAAAAGCTGCTGGAACCGTGCACGACAACAATATCAACAAAGGCAGCAATAACAACAAGAACAACAAGAACAGCGACAACAACGACAACAGCAACGTTAGCTTGTCAAGCACTATACATCTATTTTCATTTTTTTCAGCAGGCTGGCAGCTTGTTACTCTTCTTTACACGAACAGCTAGCAGGCTGGCAGCTTGTTACTTTTCTTTACACGAACAGCTGTTTCTTGAAAACCTCCAAGAAGATTTAGAAAGTTTTCTTCAGACTACTGATAGCACAGAGGTGATAGTGTTACCACCTTTGTGCCCTCGATACAGATACTTGACTCACAACCTTGTTCAAAATGAATTTCCCCCTCTAAGGAGTGTGTCCATAGGGTCAGATAAAAAAAGAAGAACGGTTATCTTCCTAAAGCCACAGACATTAGACAGCAATAGGTATTGGAGGACTACTGTTTCTTGCCGCTAGCTTATTATGAATATACCCATTTCCATAATTATGACACTCAGACAGTTAGCTATAATTCAAAATGTCTCGGTTTTTGGCTTCTACCTATCAAAATTACGATGGTCTAAGTTAGTAAGCTTTTGATTGATGGAAGCCAAAAATCCAGATGTCTTGGGCTGAGTTGGTTGTACAACTGCGTTGCTAAATGGGTAGGATATAGTTGTGCTCCTTGTCTGTAGTGTAGTTTTCACATAACAGTGGGTGTGGCAATTCCATGTCTATATGAGTTTTCATTGGATTATTACAGTGACAAGCTGTGATTGGTTCAATTCTACTATTTTAAGAAATTAGTGCTATATTGTAGGCGTGACAATGCTATATCTGTAAGATTTTTGATTGGATAAGCTGTGATGCACTCAAGTTATGATTGGTTTAATTTGACTTGTTCAATCATACAGTTCCATACCTTTTAGTGACAATATATTTCCTGATATTGGTGTCTTGGCTGCCATTATTAGTGCTATATAATTACTTGAGGCCTACAAATTAGTCATTTTCACTTGTTCTACTTTGCAGTGAAAAAGTAATGTCAATGAATTCAGTTGGAAATCAAGGCAAGAAGAATCTTTCCATCGGCAGAGGTAGAGGGAAAAGAAGTGATCAACAAAAACCGATACAAATCCAAAACATCCCTTCTGGATCAAAAAGTGAAAGTCAGTCAAAGACACCTGATAAAACTCTGTCTATGAGGGTTTCAAGAGGAAGGGGCTGGAAAAGACCTGATCAAGCTATATATGTTCCCAAAGCTTTACGAAAGAAAGACAATGTTGATGGGCAAAGCCCCGAGGATAAATCTAGGGAAGAGGATGAAGTTTGTCAACTCGTAAAGAAAGATAAAGGCATTCTTTCTGATTATGACAGCTTTCTTGAACAAAAAAGTGCTGACAGACACTCATTGACTAGACAGTATCCTGAGAAAGAGGAGACTGCTGTTTCGGTAGCATCGAGGGGGGATCAAAAAAGCTGTAACATTTCCAATGAAAAAGAGGTGGAACCACATGTAAATACTTTATCAGAGTCAGTTACAGCAGGTAGTTCATGTAGCAATGATGCTGCTCCCTTGGATACAAACAAAAACCCAGTTGATATATCTGATATAAATCAAGATTGTTATGAGACAAAAAATGAATCAAGAAATGAGAAGGTTAAAGAAGAGGCAACAGCAAAAATTCTGAGAACTGTAGAAAATCAAGACACTTGTACAAAAAGGGATGAGAAAGAAGAAGAACAAAAATTATGGGAAAGTGAAGGCAAAACAGGAATGGACAGTGAAGGCTCTGCTGATGGGACTCAAATGATAGACATATGTCAATCAATGCCACTGGTAACATCTTGTGAAGAAAGTGATAAAAATGAGCAAAATGGACAAAAGTTGTTAGAAAATCAAGACGTGAGAAAAAGCACAACATCGAACCAGCAGAAACCAGTGATTGACAGCTTTCAAACAAGCTCATCTGTGGAATCTTACCATGTGGATGATGACACAAAGAGTGAGGAAGAGGTGCAAGAGAATATATTGAACACAGACCAGCAGCAATGTTTGACTAGCAATACGAGCTTGATGTTGAATAAATCCATTACCGAAAAGGAAAATTTGCAGAAAGAGGAAAGTGAGTTCTCAGAGAAGAACCAAGTATTGGGAATTGAAACCAAAGAGAAAGAGAATAAAGATAGTGATGTATGTCAATCATCATTAAATGTTAAAGAACTAAACACTGGATTTTATAATAAACATGATATTATCCTTCAAGATAGTATGTCTTCACCTTCCTCAGAAGGAGATGTTGCCTTAGAGAATGATTCAAAGATAGATGAAACCTGTGATGATGAAGGCTTGCCTGAGGAAACCTCTAAAATTTGTGTTTTTAACAAAGCTTTAATAGATCTTAAAGATGAGTTGCCTGGGATTTTAAAGGAGAATTCTGAGGGCAATCATGTTGATGATAAATCAATTTGTTCTAAAAGTGAAGTCAGTCGTGAAGTCAATGCAGAAGTAACTCCTGACGAGTTACTTCATGAGAATAGTAGTGAGAAAAATGAAACTGTGAGTGGAAATCAAGAAGATCAGAGAGAATCTGATGATTTTAAAGTCATAGAAACACAAGGAGATACAGAATCTGAACAAGGAAAAAATGTCAGTATTTTAGAGGTGGGCAATAACGAGGAAGGAAAAATAGACTCTGATAATAATGTAAACAATGAGATGAAATCTGATGAGAAAGATGCTAAACACAAGAAAAAAAGTAAAAAGAAAAAGGGAGATGATGAAACCAAAGAGGAGAAAAAGAAAAAGAAAAGTAAAAAGAAGGAAAGTGAAAATGGAGAACCAAAGGAAAAAGAGAATGATGAAAAACGTAAACTGAAAAAGAAGGAGAAAAAGAAAGCAAGTAGAGAAGATTCTGAATCAAAATCTAAAGATCATAAATCCAAGAAAAATGCAAAGGACAAGAAGGATAGAAATGACGGCAATGATGAAGATAGTGAAAGCTGGGAGTCAAAGTTCAATGAAGATGGTGAATGTCTTGATCCAGAGCTACTAGAAGAGGTACTATTAAAACAAAATTACAAAATTTGTATAGCCCTGTTTACACTGGCGTTTTTGCGGTGATTTTTGCTGCGATTTTTGTGGCAATGTTCGGAAATATGAAATCTTTTGTATCATCCTTCAAAAGAGACATTCGTCTAGGAAAATCTTGGTATCCTGAAAAAAACTTTACTAGCAAATTCTTTATCATTATTTATTATGGAAAATCGCAAAAAAATTGCTAGTGTAAATGGGGCTTATGGCAGAAAATTGGAAATTCTAGGGGGGGGACCTTTTTCAAATTTCCTCCATGGTGGGGTATGGAAATTTTCTGGCACCACACCTGTACATTTAATGCTCTTATAACAAAAACTTTCCTGTCATATAGAGGAAAAGGTGATGAAAGCAAGAATACAGATTTCAACTCTCAATATTATCCTGAATCTAATTGTACAATATAGAGCCCTTGCAGCACTTTGGAATGCAGCTCAATCTGGGGGACAAAACCATAGGTTCCAATTCTTGGGAAATTGGAATTCTTTTGTTTTGTCCCCCAGATCGAGCTGCTTTCACATGCAAGGGATCTATACATGGTGTTTGCATATTACAGCTTACTGAGGTGACAGGTATTAAAAAACCTTCAAAGCGCAAGACACAGTTTGATTACTATGCTCTCCCACCCAAGGAAGTGATAATAGATGAAGACTCAGGTATTTGCAATCTAGTATGTGCTTTGCATTTGATTGAGAAGTGCTACTAAAAGGACGGGGGCTAAAAATATAAGGGGGAGCTTGACCAAATTTTGCTCGACTTGTAAGTAACAACATATTTTACTGTAAATTCATTACTTTGATCAGCCCCTGAAGTGGAAGGAAAATGACATTTTTGTTTCTTCATGAAGGGTATGGGCACATTGCTGAATTGTATGACTTCTCTCCTGAACTCAAGACTCAAGACCTCGTACAGTTATTATCTTCATTYAAGTAAGTTTCTTCCTAAATTTCATGCTGTTTGTCCTGAAACAGCAATATTATAAAACTATCATGGCTGTATCTAACCTGCCAGGAATGAATAGTTCTTTGGGGAATTTGTCATTTCAGGAATCAAGGTGATGAAATCAAATGGGTTGATGACACTCATGCATTGGCAGTTTTTTCTAGTGAGATTGCAGGTAGGAAACATACTGTTCATAGGCGTGCATATCAATTGGGAGGAAAATTGAAACCTCTAAGGGTTTAGGTGTACTCGGCATTGTATGTGATCATGAGTAGAGTTGTTTTAATAATATTTAATATTTAATAATATTGATTTTCTCCTGTGCTTAAGGGTTTTTCTCTGGGTTTTCCTCCCTCTGTAAAAATCAACTTTTAAATTCCAATTGGAATCCAGCGGAAGAAGAGTCACTCTTTGGAATCACTGCATGTGAATTCCCATTTATGTAAATTTTTTTTCATATTTTGGCCAAGGTCTGGGGAGTTTTTATCTTAGGCTGATATGGCTACATCATCTGACATCATAAAATCATTGTCTTCACAGCTAAGCAGGCAATCCAGATGTGTTCCAGTCCCATAATAAAGCTACGCCCTGTCAGTCAAGGAATTTCCGAGTCCAAGAGCAAAGCAAAGAGATGCTTTAGTAAGTTAGACTGGTGTAAATAAGTGTTTTCTGAAAAATGCAGGTATCTAATACAGCTATTTCGAAAAAAGGTTGAAGAGGCAAATGGAGATAGGCAATGAGCAATAGATGATAAGTGATAGACAGGTCATTCCAAGATCTAAGAATAGCTGGAATGACGTGTATTTCTTATTAACATTGTTGTCAATAACACAGATGTTGTTGTTTGTAGTTGACGAAACCATTTAAAACACCTCGATTATTCATGTTTGGATCCCCACTGTTTTTCAGTCATGCAATCGCCAATCACCAATTTCCATTTGCTGTTCGCCCCTTCAACTTTTAAAAAAATAGCTGTATATTGTTTCAACAGGTGTTCCGCAACCCTACAAACCACGCCCAAAAACCACTAAATTGGCAGCTCATAGACTTGTCACTGGTGCCCTTGGAGTGAGGTCTACTATGAGTAAAGAGGAAAGGGAGAGAGAAAAAGAGAAGATAAAGGAAGCAAAAGGTAGGACCTTGAAATTGGGTTCCCTGTGGTTGAGAACAACCACAGGAAGCCCAATACATTTAAAACGGATTTTAGACTGAAACCCTTTTCTTTTCCACTTTTAGAGCAAAAGCGTCAAGAAAAGCAAAGGAAAGCAGACGTTTGGGGTGACTAGCAGTCTTGATAACTTCAAGTTCACACTATTAATTTATATGAAAATGCAAAAAGAGCTAGAAAAAATGCCAGTAAGATATTATTTTATTACTGTTAATTTATTTACATGTACAAATAAGACACAAGCTACAAATATATATATACAATACAAAATGTTCAAGTAAGAATAAAGATGTATGTAAAAACAGCAATGATGTAGCACTTGTCACATGGCAATGCTCACATATTTTTGAGCGTTGCTGTTCCATAACTTATAAGACTTTTTTTTTTTTGGATTCCATATTCCATCAATCAAAAAATTACCAACTCAAACTAATGAAAATATACCAAATCCATCTACACATAATATTTTCCCATTTCAGACCATGTGTCATTCTCTTGAGAATAAAATAGAGTATTTCCACTATCACATGCTGGCACCCATAATAGTTTGGACTGCCTGTGATTAGATGGCAGAACAATATCCCTTTGCTCTCGGGAATTGAATTCTTTTTCATGTAAAACAATTGTATTGTTCCTGCCATCTAACATGGCTGCCCTCTGGTGATGGTGTAAAACTTCTATTCTTTGTTTGAGTTGTATGCATATTCATGTGTCTCATTCACAATCATTAAACAAAGAAATGATACTCTAGGGAATGACGTGGTGAGAAATAGAAAAAAAAAAAACAGTGGATTTGGTCTATCCATGGACAGAAGCCAAAATATGTAATAACAAAAATGTGTGGAAAATAGAAACATGATAAGCACCACAAAGTTCTTGCTCTCATATGTCCAATTTTTCACCCAAAGTATCATCAAGTCTTGTTCCTTCTGGTATCATCTTGTCATTATTGCATGGAGCTTTTTCTGTTAATAGCATGGTTATCAAGATATTCTATATTCTATCCAGGGATTCCATGGTCACTATACTGTTTCCTCTTATTACCTAATAAAAAAAAATGATTCAGCTGATGAATATTCTACTTGAGACAGGAAATGATGTCAAGTAACATTACAACCTGTAATATTTACTTAATGGTTCCCTTACTGTGTAAGATGTAATCACTTGCTACAGGTTGAAACATAGAGGAGTTTCAGGAATAGAAGGAGACCTCAGAGGTAAGAGATAAATGCACTACTGCTATTAAATATACCCTCGATTCCCATTCTTAATATCAGATTCTGCACTTACCACCATTCCAATGCTGTGTTTTTCAGTAGCAGAAGCATCTTCAACAGCTTCATCAAGTACTAGGTTCATAAAAGGATCATATCCTCTGAGTACACCCGTTACATGTCGACCACCATTTAGTTTCACTTTAAAAAAAGAAAATAAAGATACATGTTTGATAAGAGTTGCAAAAATGTCTTTCTCAAAACTAAAATTTCCCAGTAGTCATATGCATAGTTGAGAAGAAGATTATCAAAAACTTGTGTTTGCATGTTACTGAATAAATATGTGGACTATTCCGGTGTTTTATGTTCTGTCAATACTTTTGGAAATCCAAGTCAATGTAATTGACTGCAGCTATAACAACCAGGGCTTAAAATAACGGCCAGTCAGCTGCCTGTCATGATCAACAAAACCTTTTCTGGCTCAACATTACTGGTCAAAATGACTGACAAGGCAAAGATTTGACCAGACAAGTTCCAATTCTGGCCGGAAATTGTCGATTGACAACTGATGTTTGGAATGAACTAGGTCACAGACAAATGAAACAGTATGGAGGATGTTCTTATTATTCTACACACCCAAAATATTTATGTACCTCTCCATTCTAAATACGACCAGAAAATTTACTTTTGGGTATGTTTTTCCATGTCAAACTGTGTGCCTGCCCATGTAACATTTCTTTCCTGATAGTAATAACGTTGTGAAGAGGCCAAGCAGGAAATATAGCAAAAACGAAGACAATTTTGCAGATTCTTTGTTATGGCTGCCAGAAATGAAAGGAGGTGCAATGTCTGCTACTTGTCATCTCTATGATATTATAAGTTTGGTGAAGAAAGACACCCAAAGCAAAGTTCATAATACTTACATGATAATTTCTTATCCATGTACCTAAAAAACAAAATCGATCGTTAGTAACCGCCAAGACTTATAACCTTTCAGTTGCAAAGCAGTATGCCGGTACCTTCATAATTAGGCAATCTTTACCGATTTCTCGTGCAATTTTTGTCAAAGGAAAGTAGCTGTGGTTTAGTAATAATACTCTTGTCTCACTTACTTCTTTAACTCTGGAGGATGGGCTTTACTCATGATTATTTTTGATGGATTCTTTTACGAACTTTCTTGGTTAATCTTCAGACGCGAAGAAAACGTTCTGCAAAGACGTGCGCCTGCTGTCTTTCGGCACAGCGCGGGCACCACAGGGATACCAAAAACTATAAAATACGAATTTTAATTTTTAAAAAATATAAGTGTAAAAAATTACAAATGATTTCAAAACTAAGACAAACTGAAGGAAATATGTATATATTTTTGTAATGAAACCTTAAAAAGGTTGATAATATTTGAAATATTGTATTTAAATTAATATTTCATTACCAGTCCTCCTCGCGTATTCTTAATCCAAAATGGCGGACTCAAGGTTAAAGAAGCGCCACAAGAACTTGTGCTTACAAATAATGAACCGTTCTGTCACTGGATCAACCGTAAGAGACGATATAGGGATTATTAGGACCTTAATCTCAAAGGGGTCAAACCATTTCACCAAAGCGTGGAGTCAAACTTCAAAGAATCCAATTGCGTTTGACTATCAGTTTTTGTTCTTAGACAAATTTAGGACTGTCTTGAATACCAATGGTTCAAGAGGAAAGCCTTTACAGATCTATAGTTTGCCTCCTTTACGTACGAAGGAGAAAATAGAGTCTGCTGTGCTTTTTGAATCGGCTTTGGATCAAAGATATTTTACAGAATGCGAGAAAAACAAAGATTTTCGTCCTTGTTTGATAGCAATAACAGCTGATGGTTATCTTATACGACAAGACCTCAAATCTGGTAGAAAATTACAATCCATTTATTTGTCAAGTAAATATAAATTCAAGCATATTTTCTGGGAAAATGATTTACATAAAGTGGTTCTTTCATCTGTTCATGCTAAAATGCCTCCAAGAGCAACACTGGATAATAGGTCTTGTGTTTTTCGCACATTAATGTACTTGACATTGTTTGAAATTGCACCTTTGAGGTTTCTAGCGAATATTCCTATAGTCAGAAATGTTTTTGGTGCTGATGTCATTGATGCATCAATTAGTCGTGACATACTCTTCCTCATGCATCAAGGAGGAATGATGAAACTTTATAGCCTTAAAGAAATCTTAGATAAGTTTACAACTAAAGCTTCAATAGGTCAGTTGTACAATTTTACTGAATGCAGTCTTGATCAACATGATGTGTCCATGAGGATTGATGAAAACTGGGGAACTGTTGGAGAGTATCCCTTTGGGGTGCCAGTTAATGTCAAATTTGACAACAAACCCACTCTTCTTCAACAAATTTGTAGTCACCAACACTTGCTTTCATTTGGAGGCTTTCCATGGCATTATATTGTGTGTCCAAAGAAACAAAATAGTGTATTTAAAGTCTATACCATGAAAGATCAGGTACCTGTGAAACATGGTCTCCTCAACAGTGCTGTACAGACCATAGAGCAAGATCAAGCATACTTCCACAAAGACAACAGTGGGCGTATTTTGCACATTGGGTCAGATTTTATCAGGTAAAGTATTAAAAATAGATTTTAGGAGCATAACCATCCAATGCTGAGTTGATCAGAAAACTTGTAAATACAAATTATATTCAATAAAGAACCAGGAATTTGAAACTATTCTCTTTAGAGTCCTGTTAAGACAATAAATTTACATTGCAACTTTATTTTTTCAGCTATTTAAAGCTTGATGTAGTCCACAATGACCAAGAAGAGCAACTATTTGAAATACAGACCTCTCACTCTATCAATCTACAAGATGTCAAGAAAACAAATGGTAGCATGACCCTATTTAGTTCATCCGGAAGGAGAATAAAGTGTAATAGCACTCTAGACTATGATAACCCAGGGTATTCATGTGTCAGAGATGTTGACTTTGAAGATGAACTGGACATCCTCGTAGTGCTGTCATCACAGGGTGAACATAAGGGGGGTATTGGACTGTATGATAATCAGACTGGAATTCTTGTGAAAGAAATACAGCTTGATTATTGGGAAGATGACAGTGATCATTCCATCCATATGGAGCTAGATACAATTGTACACATTTTTAAAAGACCAACTAGGAACTATTGCTGTGAAATTTTCAAGTTGTTGGTTAATAATCATTGTTAAGTAATTTTGGTCTTAGGAAGCATTCATAATGTATGGCAGAGGAGGGGGGGCAGGTGAAATTTAGGGGGATTGGAAAAACTTTTACCTGTAAAATGGGTTCCAAATTTTTTTTAGGGAATTGGGAGGATGCAAAATTTTTAGAANCATCCATCCATCCATCCATCCATCCTTCCATTTATATCCTACCTTATGTTTCCCAACGTAGATAGAGGCACACCATTTTTCAAATTTGTTACACTTAGATCCATAAAACTGTGTGAAAAAGTGAAATTACATATTATACTAAAATAAAAGAGTATATGATTCGCAAAAGWTTAACTTTATCCCGTTTAAGGGAATAATTCCTTACCCTAATGATCGTTCTGCCAATGAAAATGATGAAAGCGCTGTAGCTATGGAGTGAATCCCATGACGGCTTGGCGACTTGATCGTTGGATACATCCTTCTCAGTCTAGAATAAATCATTATATAGTAGAATGGTTTTCAAAAACCCGTGAAACRACGTCAGTGGCGGATCCAGGATTTTGTTCAGGGAGGGGTGCTGCGCACAAAGTTAACCCAGGGAGGGGTGCACCCCTTAGAATCATAGGGAAAAAACAGTTTTGTTATCTTCGACGTAGGGGCACAAAGTCGAACCAGGGTGGGGTGCGTACCCCCTGCACCCCCCCCCCCCCCCCCCCCCCGCCATACATTATGAATGCAGCCTTAGCTTGATGCTTTGAACAAATTTGTATGAAGAAAAGAATAAAAAAGTTATGGAGATTAGTGTGTTTATATTCATAACACCTCCCTATCCCAATAGCTAAGAAAAAGTACAGCATGTGTTTTAAGAAAGGGAAGAGAATGCTTGATTTGTTGAAGTTTTTGGGCAGTGAAATCCCATAAGAACTAGACTCTTTTCAAATTAGTCAAATATTTAGCGTCCGTTGCAGACGTCCTGATCAAATTCTTTGATTACAGTCTGGTATACACCGGGTTAGCCTTATTTCAGTGTAAAATATTCGCGAATACCAATGGCAAGGTAAAGAATACACAACTTCAACTATAAAAGCACCAGGAAATTTCACGGATCTTGGATGTAATCAATATTAAAATACTGTGTTCATAATAATTCCATATGAAATCAGGGATAGGCTGTGTGACAGAGAATTTCAAACTGGAGTACCCAGGTTATGTTGCTAATTTTGTGCATTATGGAGAAAAGGTGAGATTTTTTGGGGGAAAAGATAAGAAATATAGTGTAAAATTACGGTAGATCAAAATTTAAATATATGTCAACATTCATTACATTATTAAAAATCATTTTAGTTCTAAAATAATTTTATCTTATATTATTATTTTGTTCACCTTGTTTTTTATTTTATTTTTGTGATATTTGCATGTCTCTATAAAATTTGCATTTGAAAAAAAAAGGTCTCAGACTCAACTTTGGTTGCCCTGACTAAGACCTCTTGTATTGGTATCAAACACCAAACACTTTTAATTTATGATTCCAACTCTTTTGGATATGAACTCTGCTGAACGATCATCGAGAATCATTCATTTTCCGGGGTTCCTGTGGAAATTTTATTTACTTCCGCCGGAAGAAAAAAAAAATCTCAAAATTATCTCATCTAGTCTTATAGCTATCAATCTTCGTGATGTTTCTATCACTACAATAACAAGTACAGCCATATATCATGTCCAAAGCCTTTTATATCGCCTTTCCCCACGCGATCGTATCATTTTCCTCAAGTCTTATTTCCTCTACGCTTTCTAATCCAATCAAGGAGGGGCATTGTTTTCGTATTCTGACCACTAAAATAAAGTTGACGTGAAAATTCCACATCACGGACGTCATCATTTTGAATTTGCATAGATGAATTAAGTCACACTTTGTCGTAGGTTGAATAGGTTTGGGGCATGTGTGGCTAGCAGGCTGATTTCTTTCGACAAATCTCCCCTACAGCCAATGTTTCTCGTTTTAACAACTGCTTTGGATCATATTAAGCTCAAATAGGTATTTTTGAGAGATTTAAGCAGGGTAAGTCGTGAGTTGTTTTCAAGTTTGATCGTATGTTGTGTGCTGTTGTATGTGTGTGAATATATGATGTCATGTCGTTATAGTCGTCAAATGACCTCCGGTAGTGAAATTATCTTGAAAACTGCCAGCACTTAGCGGCCTATACTCACTGTTTTCCATCTTAAACTATCTCTAAACTAAAGCTTGTTCTATAGGTATGTCTTTCTGGCTTGTATACGGTGTTTTTCGGCCTATGCGAGTCAAAAGGATAAGCTTTCTTTGTAAAAACCAGACCAGTCTGAGTTCGGAAAAAAATGGCGCGAGAACTTGCAAATATTTCTTCGTTTGTCTTCCAAAATCATACCTTTTTGAAGTCTAACTCATAATTTCATGGCTATCAGTTCTTGAAAACACTTCCCAAGCCAAAACCCAAGAACAATGTTCTATTTTGTAGCTGAAAAGATGGGTGTAATACATGTAAAACGCGCTCTAAAAACAGCGAGGAAGTACTAGAATAAGCGTTTTATTTTTATATGTCTAAAGATAATCTTTCCTAAGACTTTGACAAAGAAGTTAGCGGTCAACATTAAATTCTATTTCCGTTTTTCAACTTACATTTTTATTCTTGTGAATAGATGTGCTAACAACCCCAGAAATAATCCCTCAAAGCAAAAGAGTTTGAAGAATAATTTTTTGCATTACATGTAGACACGTGTTTAGGTATTTTGGAGCTAAAAAAACTAGTTTTATCAATATAACTGATCCTCTTTCTCTTCAAGTATTTTTAGTTAAGCACTTCTTGTGGTCAACCAAAACGTAGTTTCTTCATCAAGACACCTAAAACACTAAACTACAGCATAATTCTTGAGCTAGTGAGTCTTTATTGACGAAATTTTWAATCTCATTTGCAGTTAATGTTGCGAAAACTACAACATAGTCCAATTGTTTTGTTTTCATCCAAATTTTATTCTTTCCTCAAATTTGATTCCAATTTCGCGAGAAGTTCAAGATTGAAAGCAATTTTGAGAATAAAAGCAACTCTGTAATATTTGTTTGAAAATCTTGAAGAAAATATAAATCACTTTGGACAGTTATTCATTAAAATATTAAGGATTCTAGATAATCTTCAGAACTTCCAAGTATGTCTCGTTTATTTTCTGATACAAAAAATCAAAACATCTTATTGCAGGAGTTTCTTTTTTCCCCCATTGTTTTATTAGATTAGCATGGCAAGTAACATAAACATTATATTTCAAGTATAGAAACTATAAATCTAAAGTATCAATTTCCTGAGTATGTGTTTTTGGATGAGAATAGAGTAATTTCAAAATGGGAATGAATGGATTGTTATGCAGACTTGTTCAAATTTTTTTTTTGAAACATTGCTTTATTTATAATTAGATTCCAACTAACATTTTGATCTTGTTATTTCTGTAATACTTTTAAATATTTAACAGAAATAAAAACAACATTGTTTTTATTATGATAAAAAAAGTCATTATCACCATAAAAAGGGGTTTTTATTATCATTTGAAGAAGTAGCAAAAGTAACTTTAGTATTGTTTTTTAGAAGTGTTATCATTAAATTGCATATTTTTTCTCCATGATTCTATAAATTCTCAATCTATTAAATAAAGAATTATCTAGTCTTACTCACACATATGAATATGATGTTATTTTAATTCAAAAGTGGTTTTGTCTTGCTGGAAAAGAACTTTGTCAAATTAAATTACTTAATTTTAAGTAATTCATTCTAAAATTTATGCTTTTACCATATTTAAATCTTAATATGAGATGAAAAATAGATTCTCTCTTATCACAATGTAGTGTAAAAAAATAACACTACAAAATAAATTCTAAGATCAGTTTTTAAGCTGCTTTATTCAAATTCAATATTCAAAATTTTCATGATTGACATTACTTATTAATGACAAAATTGCAAGTTCTTTCTGGAAAGTTAATGTACCTAATGTTGTTTAATACTGTAACAATGTAATTTTTCAATGAAGAAGAGCGAAAGGCTTGTATTCCACAGTATTTCCAAATAGAAAAAACAACCTGTGTTTTTTAGCATTTTTGTGGTGGAAAGCTGTTTCTTAGGTTTTATTCTTTGCCTGATTGTTAAACATGATTTTTACCATTTTTTGACAAGCTATTTTTGAACAGAGTGTTAGAAGTTTCCATAAAATAATATAATCACTTGCATTTTAAATATTTTGATAATTAATTAAAAGAATAATTAATCCAAAGAATAATCATATGTGTAAACAACTTCAGCCACTAGTTGAGAATTAAGATTGTTTTTTGTTGTTCACTCAGTTGTTGAAGTCCTTAAGATTAGTTATGTTCTTTAATACTTTCAGACGTCAGACGTAAAAAAAAAAAAAATTCAGACGTAAACCTTAGCTTTGTTAGTCCTGCCACCTCCAATACAGTATATGCTGTCAGGATGAAATATGATTTGATAACTTTATTTTAATGCAGTAAACTTAGCATTAAACTATAAGGTATAAGTATTAAAAATAAGATTTCCCCATTTATTATGTTTTTTTGTGTGATCGATCTGGACTTACAAGCCATGAATGAAAATAATAATTTATCATATATTACTTTAATAAGTGCACATACCGTATGCTGAAAATATCAATTCAAGCATTGTGCTGTGATTGCCAAAATTTCAATTTTTAAGGAGCTCTTTTCAACAAGTATACTGAGTCCTGGGATGTATTTGTGAAAATGCATTTTTCACTCATATTATGCATAAATTGCAAGATTTCTGTGTTAAGGTGATCTGTGTGGTAGTTGTGTCAATAGAATAATTTTTATTTCATTTATTTCACAGATTGTAAGCCTAAGGGCTTCATAATTTCTACCGAATGATTGCAACATCAGCTAGGAATGCATCACATCAGCTGGATGAATCAAACATGAGGGACATGCAACATACAAGGTCTAGCAATATGTCTCCTCCAAGGAAAAGCCCCAGTAAACAACATGAAGTAAATAATGAATTTAAGTCAGTTGAACAACAGTATTCCACAGACTCTGAAAACATGATAAAGAGTGAAGATTCTGGTGTTCCAAGTGAGGAGTGTGTTACAATGTCCACATCCCCTCATAATGATATGGAAGATGAGGATACTGAAGAAATGAATAGGTGAGTAAAGGCTAAAAGGAATGTTTCTCAGAGCTCTAGGGCTATATTTAATCATGAACTTGTATGAGTAGTGGTTAGAACACTCACTGTACCGGGAGGGGTTTTATTGGTGGTAAACTCAGAAGTTTATACTGTCTATTTTATAAACCACCACTGCACACTTAATTAATTCCTGATTGTAATTTTTATCTGTCTTTTCTTTTCTCCTGTAATTCTAAGAGCGATTTTCTGTGAATTATAATCATGTAAAATTGTTAATTTGTGTGCAAAATTAACTGACCCGTCCCCCTGCTGGGCTTTGTCATTGTTATGTAACTGTAGACTGTGAGTCACAACTATATCTTGTACAAGGACCTAGCTAACTTTGTTTATGGAGTTTATAATACACTTGGGAACAATTTTAATTGGTGGTGATTGGTCACTTCATGTGAAGTACAGTGTCAGACAGACTAGAGTACGGAGGGTCATGCATTGGAATGCCATCTGGAGCTCGGATTTTTTTCTGAGATGCAAAGTCTTAGTGTAAAGTGTAGTCACAGTGCTAGCAACCCTCTTACGATGCCCTGTTTCTGACTTAGCCTCAGTTGTTCTGCTGCAAAATAATAGAATGTAATGTACATATATTTTGAACAATTGTCTTGATAAATATTAATTTGGACATAAGAGAAATTCAAAGCTGAGGCWGGAGCAATGTTGTTTAATAGGTTTGAAAATTGCGCTGGATATTATTAATACAGAAAATATACCTCATTAAACACATTAGTTCTAGACTTTTCTTTAGTTTGTTTTTAAATATGAAAAACAATGGTTTATGTCCCAAGTGTGTTGGAAACGTAATCTCTTATTATTTCTATGCTAAGGAAATCAAATAAAAGCTTTAAAAAAACTGCGCTAACGCGAAGTTAATTTCAAAGAAAGGTTTTCTCGAAGTACATTGTTTTCAATTCCCTAAAGTGCTTATGAGAGCACAATAGCTTATAATGATTTTCTTTAGTGTAGATAAGAGCCGTCATGATTTATCAGAAATCTATGCTGTTTGGGTGTCGGTAATTTCCAGGTTTGCTCGTTAATGGTCGATCATTTTATCGTTCCAGTTCCTCCTCACAATGTTCTTGTCGGATGTGGACGTGTAGCCAGTGCAACAAGACATTCAATTCGGCCCGTGCGCTCAAGATCCACGAGGTGAAACAGCACGAAAATATGCCTAAGCAATACCTCAAGTGTTCCCATTGTGACGAGGTGTTTGAACACGGCAATCTGCTGCAGATCCACATGAAGGTTCATCATAACATCAAGGTACGTTGTCCTCAGTGTAAGGACGTCTTTGACCACCCCAAGGCCCTGTCAAAGCACGTCAAGGCACATAATACTGAACCAGTATGTCCTGTTTGTGGACTCAAGTTTGATCATGACAAGCTCCTTAAATTACACATGGAGTATTATCACAAGGTTTCCAAGAGAGAAACCGCGACTTTACCCGCCGAGCAGCTTGAAGTACAAACATTTCAGCCGTTGGCAAATCTTATTTCACCCGATTCCAAAAGGAGGAGTGAATCGCCTGAGAGAAGACGAGTAAATGGCAGTTCACTGTCACCAAATGATATACATCATAGAGAAGCAACACCAAGTCCAGGAAGGGAAGAGAATTTAAGAGAAGCATTCCATGAGATGAAAGGCGATGATAGAAACTCAAGACATACGAGCCAGTCTCCACAAGAAGTAAACATTTCAAACCAAGAGTTTAAACGAAGGGAAATGATTTCTCGCAGTCAGGGTTATGACAGTATGTATCATCATAGGCTGTTAGCACCGATCCATAACAGGGGACCTATGTATTATCATTCCTTGGATGATAAATCCCGGGTGCCTTCTCCGTTCGGGCTGATGCCTTTTCAGCCACCGGGGCTGCAGAGACGTCTCGAGAAGAGACCGTTAGGTCGGAGCCACAGCTTGCCTTTGAAGAAAGAGGCAGCTTACCACGACATGCCACCTGTTGCCCCGTGGCAGTGGGCGGAAGCCAACCCTATGATGTACGGCCCAGTGCCTAGAGAAAAAAGGATTGATCGGGCTGTCTTGGAAGCTGTGCGCAATAATCTAAAGGCCAAGCTAAGGACAGTTGAAGYAACATTGTTCGGGGAAGAAGAAGATCTACATCATCCACTGAGCTCTACTTTAGCTGAATACTACGAACAACAGGGGCCCCTTAGCAGCAGGGAGGAACTATCAAGGCAATACAGGCCAAGCGTCATCACTCCTAGGAGTACATTCGATAGCTTTGCCGCCTTCAAACGAAAACCAAGCCCAAACGACCTCGAACCACAAGAGAAGAAGATGTTTCGGTACGAGGAAAGGGAGGTGATGCAGGACAGCATGGAGAGTCCTGGTTTAAGCCCATCTCACAAAGCTAGCGCGATTCCTTTCATTCCTGAGATGCGACCAAGATTTTACGATCCCATCACGCAGTCGATGTGCGGTCGACCATTCAACACGAGAGACGATTCATCGATCTTAAGAAGAAGTGACGATTTGAATTTTGGTGACCAAGCTAAGATCTTCATCAAACGAGGCGCGCCAAGATGCAACCGCTGTCAACAAACCTTCTCGTCCAAGATGGAGTACCTCCACCACTTGATATCACATCGAGAAAAGGATGGCTTGGCTGACGAGAGTCCCGAAGAGATGGAGTTTATTGAAGGCGTCAGGCGTACTATGAATTTAAAGAGTTTCGCTATGGAGGGTCGTCATCGAACAAGCTCAAACACTACTCCAGAAGGTTCTCTTTCACCGAAGGGAGAGGAACCCAGAGGGTCCCAGAAAGCTGGTGGTGATGATGATGAAGCTGATAATACAGAAAAAAAGGCGAAAGCTAAGAAATCCCCAGGAGAGCAGCCGTCTCCATTGGCGTCACAAAGTGAAGAAGATAACCTTTCCTTGGGTACAGCTACCTGCTCGGAATGCAAAGATGTTTTTGCTGACTCCATGTCGTGTCGTATGCACATCGAGAAGCGACACATGAAGCCGCGCTGCCGTGAATGCGGTCTTACGTTTGATCACAAGAATCTCTTAAAGATCCACATGGATTGCTACCACAGCACTTTGGACGTTCTACAGTGCTACTATTGTGGCATGTCGTTCAAACAACGAAGTAAGTTTCTGGATCACCTCACGTCCCATGAAACCCAGGATATAAACAAGGATAAATTAGGCGAGCATGGGAACGAGTCAACCGAACCTGGAGGACGCCGTCGATGGGGACGCCTCGTGGCGTCTGCACAACTGCCTTCTGAAAAACCTGATCCAGGAAATAAAGAGCGCATTCCTTCGAGGAGTGACTTTCTTGAAACGCGTGAAACTTCGTTGTTCAAAAGCAATGGCAAAACCAAGTTAAGGAAGGCAGTCTCGCTGTCAACGTATACTGACATGATCAACAGAAACAAGAGAAGAGCGTCGGATTTCCTCCGTGATTCGCGCGCTAAGGGAGACGAGGTGATTGGAAGAGAAACAAGAACCCGCATCTTTCTTCCTAATTTTGAAGACAGAAAGATAGAAGATGTTTCAAGGTTTCATTCTGCTCACTCAACAGACAAGGAGTTGGCTTCACCTCTGATAGCGAGGCAACGCCCTTCGCAGGACGATACCGAGCAGTTGTTCCTGAAAAGAAGAGCTTTCCAAAGCAGAAACGACGACGAGGCACGCGCATTTTGGTCAGCAGAAAGACCTCCATTCCCTGCACACAGCTTGGAAGAAAACCAAGATCACATCGGTAGCTACGACGGCAAGAAAGACGAGTTACGACGGCTACAACAACAAAGTATTCCTGCCGAAGGAAACATGAGAAACCAACACATGCCTTTGTTTAGAAAAGCGTTCGTCCGAGACGAGGTAGAGACGCTTTATCAACTCAGGCATAAAAAATCTTTACATAATCCTGAAGGGAAAGACAGAGATTCCCCTCCACCCGAGCCTCCCGATCACAGAAGTGACCTTGTCAAGATCGAAAGAATCGAACTGAATCCCATCGCTATGCAGCATAAGCCAGTTGAACGACAACAGCCTGGATTACGACCGAACTATGATAGTGAACGAAGGGGCGAGGTTATTTCATCTAAGGAACGCTGTCGTAATGTTCCTGAACAAGAGTCGTATTCCAGTATAGTTCATTCAGGGAGTAGTCCCAAGAGCTACCATGAAGAAGCTGCCACCTCTGTCGTCCCTCCTCCTCCTCTTATTGACATAAGAAGCATCTCGCAGACCTCGTCTCCTTTGAACGTATGTTCTGCCGTATCTGCAGACTCCAGCCCTACTTCGAGTAGATCGAACTCTCCTCTGCCCGTTACCAAGAGCCACGACCCTAAAAGTAACAAAGGAAAATTCGACTTGGAAGCAAGTAACTCTGCTGTAGTAGAACCCATTGATAATTCAAGTACGATGAAGGACGTAAAAGGAAAGCGCCGCAACAGCATCAAAAAGCTGACTAAAGAAGCCTTGATTAATTCGTTGTCTTTAAAGCGAAGGGCAAGTGCTCCTGACTTGTACCAAATGCAACGAAACTCRACCGAGTACCCTTCGGCCGAAAAAGCTGAAAGTCCGAAGACTGATTCGACTGCAAGACCTGGTAGCCCTAGTGTAAGCAGCGAAGGAAGAGCAAGCCCTGTGGAAACTAAACACCACGGGTCCAGGTCACAGCAGTATACTCCGCGCAAACAGTCGGACCGTGACGTCACTTGTACGCAATGTGGAGTCAGTTTTGGCCACAAAAAACTGTACAAGATTCATTTGGACTCGTATCACGGGAAGCCACAAAACCATGAATGTTTGCAGTGTGGAAGCAAGGATTTTCGAGACAAGGATGAGTTTCTGAAACACTTAATGGCACACCAAACAAAAGACAAAAGGAAGGGCGACGAGGAGGAGGAAGAAAGAAAGACCCTCGTAGAAGATGGGGAAGGATTTGAAAATAGCAGGAGCCCGGGTGAAATGAGAGATGAGAATCTAGAAATAGCACCAAAAGCAAAGATACCTAGGATGGATACTCTATACGAGAAGAATAAAAACATGGAAGATGTTGATCCTTATCTTTCAGAAGTCATAGTTAACAACGCGTCTAAAAATGAAAATGATTTGAATGATGAGAGTGGGCGACAGTCAACAAGGGTGAACAGCAACGCGAAAGACGTGGATGACAAAGGAACGACCTGTTTGACGTGTGGCAAGACATTCGAGAACGGGAAACAGTTGGAGCAGCATTTCTCGTCACATGCGAGCATCAGTGAAGATGGTCGATTCTGTTGCGTGCTTTGTGGCAAGGCATTCGAGACCCACCGCAAACTAGAGATTCATTCTCGTAGCCATACAGGCTTTAAACCCCATAAATGCAAGCAGTGCGGACGGTGTTTTCCATACTACAGTTCATATTACTACCATAAGATGACCCACACGAAGGATCGCCCCCATAAGTGCCCTCTGTGTGGGAAGGGCTTCATACAGACTCGTTATTTACGCTCCCATTTAAGGACTCATAAAGACGAGCAAGGGACACTAAGTGATGAAGTCGATAGCATCATTCAAAAGGTAGAATTAAACTTGAATGATGAGACAGACGAAGAGAGTATCGATAGCCCTGGTACTGCTGAAGGCTCTCCAGCTTACCGAGCAAACGACGAGGAAGCAGAAACAGCAGAGATCCTCTGCAGCTTTAAACGTGGTCTGAATTGCAGCGCTCAAAACTCTGATACAGAATCGCCTCCTGTTTCAAACAGTTCTGTCTCTGATTAACGTTGTTTTAAAGTGCGCAGTTAACAAAAGCTCTGTTAGTGAATTGGTTTCGTGATTTATGGAGCGGATTTGGTATGGATGACCAGGAAAATGCGGGAAGTACCCCCCCCTCCCCCCCCAAAAATTGCCCAAGAAGGCCCGCTATCATCCATCATACTTTGCGGTCGTTTTGCCTGCTTTTTACAAGTCAGAAAAAGTTTAATTACTAAAGCTTCTGCGATATTCAATTAGTTTAAAAAAAGACGGGGAAAATAACCTTGCCACGGCACGCAAAGCATTTTGGATGATATGGTTACGTCTCACGTTAGGACTGAGCTGTCTTCCTCACATACCAAGTCTGATTTGATACTCAATGACAACGATTTTTGACAGTCGTTTTGGTTTTATAAAATCTTGGTGTAAATAAAGGAATTGTAAATACACTCCGTGCCCGATCTAAATTTTACTGTAAAACGGTAATAAATAAAAAAGTACAAACATTAGAAACGATTTTTTTTTCGTTTTGCTTTGCTCAGTTCCCTCCAACTATACCTACAAAACAGTCGAAAAATACTTTTTTTATATTTGTCATTTTCTTTTAATTCTTGTCGCTATCGATTAATTTTGTTATTCTCTATCCCTCGTCATATGGAGCGTTGCTATTAGGAAAACTCGTTTGAACGTGTTAATGGGAGATATTTTTAGTTTGTAAAGTGGATGATGACCCAACATGTGGGTCCTGGCGCCGGCATGACGGTTAATGACTAATCCTAAAAACGTCRCGCTCTTCACGATAGAAGAGTGATATCTCGAAAATCTTGTGACATATCTCTCGGAAAATTTCATAAAAGAACTTTGATTTTAGGTGGCATTTTAACAAGTTACGTTAATTTTTTTGCGGAATTCACTTTTATGTGCGCTACGTATTTTGCGCCAACTTCCCTCCAGCGATGTCGCGGATATATTTTTGAATGAGGAATAATCATAGATCACTGCGCAGTGATATGGTCGTTTATCAATTTGGTCACGTCTTAGTGTCGTCATTTACCGGTGTTAGTCAGTGGCGTAGCACTTTCGTTAAAACTTCCGTGCCTCCTAATCATGCTCCTATTGACGCATCACGTCACATTAATGCCACCCATCTTGCTGGGGGTTACGTTCAAATGTCGTAATAACTGGCTTGCACATCATGTTTTAGATGGCTGCTTTTCCTTAACGGTTAATTTCATATATTTCTGCTCTGTAAAATTGTGCTTAAGTTGTCACTTCATCTATGTTTTATCTTTCATTATGCTTGAGTGCTTATCTGCTTCATATTTTATGGCAGACAAAATTCTTATTCTTTCTTGGTTGCTTCAACTTGTCATTCAACCTATTTCATAGTTGGGTAAGAAATTCAATATAAATACCGGTTTCCAATATGGCCCTAGTATAGCAGCTAATGTGTGTGGGTGGAAGATGTAGTTCATTCTCAACTCGTCAAATTTTTACAGATGAAAACTGGAAGACCCAGAGAGTACACAAATCTACAACTCAATTCTGTTTTTTATTACTTTAAGATCCTTATATGAGATACAAAGTTTATTACAAAATCTTTAAAATCGTAAAAAAAAACCCATAAAAACAAATGATAAGAATTAATCTTTAGAAACAGCAAAGTCAGCCATTTCAAGGTCCGGTATCATCTTTAGGCACTAAAAAGAGACAAAACAGAAAAGCAAAAGAAAAATTGATATTAATTTTTTTCATTCCATTCACCTTTTAGTCTCTTTCAGCCAAACTTGGTGTCGGTCTGTATCCAGGAAGGGGGGGGGGGTACTCCCTTTGTTCAGGTGGTAGGGGTGATCTGCGCTCCTTTTAGGGTTGAAAAGGTTCCATGTGTGGACCTTTTTAAGTTATGCGTACCTTTTAGGGGCCATTTTAAAAATCGACCGCCGATCATCCCTACCACCTGAACAAAGGGAATACCCTCCCCCCCTGGGGTCTGTATGCTTCCCTCCCCGCCTTAAGGATTGATGCTGAGGAAACTATTCACCATTAGACCAATACATCATTTTCCCTTCCCACCTACCCAAGGATTTGCACTTGACAAAAGATGTCTCCCCTCCTCCATGAAGCATTTCTATACAATTCTATCCTTGATTCTACTATTTTCTCCTGCAAAAAGATTTTGTATACTTGTATAAAGTTCTTGATATATTTCTGGGAACTTACTTTTTCGTTTGCCAGATGTAAAACACAGACAAATGCAATGGGAACAGACAAGTTTTTAGCCATATTTTTGGATATCTTCTCAGGAAGATGGCTGTAGATATTCTTGAAGGATTTGGGTTCACTCCATGTGTTCTCTTCTAGACTAGGTTTTTCAGTTACACTTTCAGATTCATTTGGTATGTTTTCCTAGTCAGAATAAACAAGACAATTAGCCGGCATTGCATCTGAACTGAACCCTAATTGACACAATACAGGTTATATTAGACCATATACACTACCTATTTTGCCCGAATGGTGTACAACTAGATGTGATGATGCCCCCCTCCCTCCCCTCCTAGAAGAAGCTGTGCTAAGACAAAATCTAGGAACCTTGTTTTCGTCTTGTCCTTTTGTTAACAGATTCCACATGGCTGCTTTAAGTTTCTTGACATCCATTTTCTTGGCTGTTTTTGCATACCCTATGTCGATTTTAGCCACCTAATGAAAGGGAGAAAGATAAGACTTAAATTTCCCCAAAAATTAGGATTACAGTATACATAATTTTTAATTTTCTGCCTAGACAAAACTTTTGCTTGGTTTTACTCAAATTTATTTTYTGTCTCATGCGCAATCTTTGTCATCTGAATTGCAAGTTTTCAAAAGAATACATTCTGGCTGACATCACATGGTAGTAGGTGTTTAACCACCATTTTGAAGCAGTTAAATGAGATTTAAAGACTCTAATCAGCTGATTGAAACCCATATAAAAGCAATAGTATGGAGAATCGATGGTTCAGTTTATATACCTTATTTGGCTGAGCTATCAGACCATCACCAGCAAACATTGTCATGTCTATAGCACTCTCATTAGAGAAGCTCAATCCCTGAGAGGAATGACTAAGGTCGTATGTCATGTCTGTACCAACACCTCCTGCATTAGTCATATACTGTGAACCAGAGCTGTTTGTTCCACAAGGGACATCGTCATCATCACTTCCATCCTGGATATTGAATGATAATTATATCGAGAAGTTATTTTTGTGCAGCACCCACATTTTAACAGGACAAGAAGGGGCACTTAAAAGATACAGTCAGCTCTTGTTACAGCAGACACCGTATCGACCGTTTCTTCATGTCCGTAATGGTGAGCGTCCACAGTCATTTATTTGTAAGGATTTTTGTCAGGGATTTTGGCTCCTGTCCCTAATAGCAAGGTGTCCGTAATATCGGGGTGTCCGCAAGACGAGAGGTGACTGTATATGGGTGGCAGTAATCTTAGTACCCAGCATCATTGCCACCATCATCATGAGTAATGTTTGTCATTGTTTATCATCACTACCAGTATATTTATTACCACCACCATTATCATTACAGTCATCACCATCATTATTATGATCACCATCACTATTATCACCACCCCTATTTACTATTAATTATTATTAAATTATAATTATATATTATTTGGTTTACCTGAAGGTCTGGGCAGTAGTTTGCAGCATCATTTGGATTGTTATAGTTATACCATTCTGACCCTGAAAAAGGAATTCATAATTGACATAGTTTGATTATGAGATATTTTTAAATGACGACTGAGAAACATGAGGTTTGTCAGGAAATTAGTGCCTTCAACTTACCATCGTCGGCCACTTCTGTCTGTGGCTGAAGCTGTCTCCTCAGCTGGAGATACAAAACAGAAATTGTTGTTAATTAAAAGGCCTTTTTTCACGAGAGTAGCACTTAATAGCCAGTGGCTAACAAACCTGTGGCCCTCATTCCATGATCGAATTGGAATTTAGGAGTTGATTTTTGCGGAGGGAGGAAAACCAGAGAACCCGGAAAACTCTCGAAGCACAGGAGAGAACCAACAAACAACTTTACTCATATACAACACGGAACCCGGCAGGACTCGAACTTGGGTCGCATTGATGAGAGGCGAGTGCTCACACTGCGACGTCACCCGTGCTTCCCAAATTACTTAATTAATAGAAACACAAGATTTGATTCCATTGAAATCAACTTTTAATTACGATTATTATCTCCATCATTATAATCATCATAACATTAATGACCAAGGTCACCATAATCATTAATCATCATAGTTCTTAATCACTATTGTCATCACCATCGTCAATCATCATTGCTATCCAAATCAATTATCATTGTCATCAATCATCATCATCATCAATGCTATCAATCATTGTCATTATCAATCAATCATCATTATTGCCAATCATCATCAATAATCTTCATCAATCATCATCATCTTCATTGATCATACTCAAATATTCTTACCAGGATTTTAGGTTTAGTGAAAAGTCTAAACAAACTGTCAGCATCGTAGTGTAGGTCGTCTGGGAATGTCGTCTTGGCAGAAGAAAGCTTCTCTAGAGTAGACTTGGCTAAAGTTGTTGCTGCCTGCAAACATGTTATTTAGTCGTACCTTATATGAGACAGTGTTGGGTATTGAATTTAATCTTTCAAAAATGATGCTACTGACCCTGCTTTTAGAGAAGTATTGTTTAACATCCAGTTCTGTATCAAAATCAACTTTGAATGCCTCTTTCTTGCCCTTCTTTTTCTTGGATTGCTCATCTTGAGCTGAACTCRTCGTTATACCTGCCACTGATTGCAAGTTTGACAACATTTTAACAAATCACTCATAGATTTCCATTGACTTAGTCCTCTTATTGATCATAGATGAKGCCTTGAACTGTTTAAACATTGAACCACAAGCTCAGCGACATCATCTATGTTCAATAAGAGGACAGTCGATGGAAATCTATGAGTGATATTTTTTACGATAAAATAAAAAACACATCTAAAAACAAGGAAAAGGTTTTAAAATGCAAGCTGGCTCCATGCATGAGTGATTCATCATTCTGTATCTGTCCTCTTAGTGATCATATTTGTCAGCCAATCAGTAAAAAAATATGTTCTGTTATTGTAAAAAATATGATTGACAGCATCTAGCTGTAATGATTTCCTACAACATTGAGGCCAGCATAGCCAGAATGTCCCCTAACAGCCCCAGGATGCACTGCAATGCCAACTTTTCCCCTGAACCTCAAAATGTCTAATATTGAGCAGGCTTGAGGTTTGTTTTGTTTTGAGTACATACATTTGGGTAGTCTAGCCTTCATCTTCCAATGTTCTGGTCCGGCCCATGTAGCCAGCATGCCAGACTTGAAGTAAGAGTATTCACTGGGTTTATCTGATAGTTCTAAACACAGGCTACCCAGTGTTGCAGCTGCACTCCCAACCACATCAGACGGATATCTGGATATGAAAACAGGATCAAATGATTTTTTTTTAGGATATTAGCTTTTCATTCATTCATTTCTCAGTAAATTTTCTTTCTCATTCAAGATTTAAATTTAAATTTACTAGTCTTGCATTTATTCATATCTCATTCATGATTGTAAATCTACTTGTATATTTACTCGCTTCACATGTATTCATTCAATAATTTATTCACTGATTGCAAACCTTGCATCCTGAGCAGTGATAAGCCTTGCCTCTTTGCCATCGGCAAAGGCTAAAGTTGCATTAGCCATCAGAGCATTTGTTCCCTCACGAGCATCATGGCCATATTCGATGTCCTAGGTAACAACAAACAAACAAAAAATGAAAAACAAATTTTTATGATTCCTGCCTGAGATGTTTCCCCTACAAAATACCAATGTTTGGTGTGTCTTATCTAATGCACACTATTCCTTTGCCCTGTTATACAAGCTATTTAGTTGTTTTTTGCATATTTCCTGTTCCACTTCGGCTTTGTGTTAACATGTTTCAGACCATGTGTCATTCCCTTAAATGTAAGAATGTAGCTTAGATTCTTTGTCTCACACTCATTACTGGTGAACAAAGAAATAATGCTAAAGGGAATGCCATTTGAAATGTGAAAAAAACCCACTTATTTCAAGCTAGGAGGAGCTCAAAGCTTGGGTCATTGGCAACTTACAGTCCCTTTCAAAGTTCCCTGCACAATCTTGAAAGAAAGCTGTACCTTTACATTGAAGTGAGATGACCGGTGAGCTTGAAATGATAGAGACCTTTTTTAACACCTTGAACAATTTAATATTCATACGTCTCTATCATTGCAAGCTTGCCACTTGTCTTGTTTCAATGCAGAGGCATGGCTACCTTTGAAGATGGCGCTGGGAACTGTGAAGGGGACCCATACATTTTTGGTCACATGATCTTCCTACCTCTCCCATGTCGTCATCACCATAATCTTCCCCCACTGCTTCTGGATAATCGTCTGGATGTTCAGTTACTGATTATTAAATCGAAGAACAATTATAAACATCTGGAGTTGGGTTGCCTGTGGAGGTCCACCCACAGGGTGCCCAAAACAAGTAACGAACAGTTTATTACCTGGTGCATCAATATCAAAGGCATGTTCATCATTTTTAGACTTTTGTATCATATTGCTGAACTCTGGATTTACCTACAGGAATATGCATATTGTTAAATCTTATTTCAATTAAGTTTTATTTATGAAATTCAAATCCATTTCCTTTAAGCCTGGTTCACACTAGCGTCGGAATCGGAAACAACATATGCAGATTCAGAATTCCATTTATCACCTAGGCATGAAAAAAGCCTAGGATGCTTAATGACCAGTACACTACTTAGTCTTTGTATGTTGCTTCCAATTCTGATGCTAGTGTGAATGAGCCTTAAGAGTTTTTCCTTACATCGTCATCTTTGTTCCAATTGGTAAATTCAAACTCAGTAAAGTAGGGGCAGATTTGAAAGCTCTCAAAATTGATATTACTGTAGGCATCTAAAAAAAGAAACAAAACAGTTGTAGTAAATCTATCATATATTCATGGATGGTAATGGATGATGATAATGTCGATGATGATGCATGACAGTTGTGATGTGATTATGAGAGTGCTTATAATGATATGTTGACTACAATGGTGATGTTATATAAAATGATGTTGATGATGAGGCTGATGACCATGTTAAGGACATTAGTGATGATGATGATGCAAACTACCTCTTAGTTCTGATAAATCAATCATAGCATTATCCTGGGATGTTTGGCCTTCAGTGGTAACATTTTTGGGTGTCGTGGTAACCGCAGTAGAATCAAGTAGAAGTTCACAACCATCGTCACGCACAAACAGGTGATTGACAAGCAAGCCCTCCGTACCACCCTCGTCAAAAGCAGCTGATGTCTTGTGAAACAATGGGTCAACCTACAATATACAAGTTCACTCAAGCCACAGAATATCMCTCAAGGTCAAAATAATTCAAATCACATTTATTTTTCTAAATATGAAATGATAAGTTTTTTCAAATAGTCTGGACATTTTAAAGTCAGGTCCAATTATCTCAAACCCTGGATATTAATTTTAGGACTTCCCTCTCTACCAAACTTGAGGCCGTGTCTCATGGACTTGTAGCCATGTTTTTACCCTGGATATTACAAAGCCCTGTAATTTTGGATCCTTTTCCTTGCATGGTATATATGAGGTTTGAGATTCCACTGTACTTACTTCAAACTCCAGATCAAACTGATTGACATCTAGGTTCTTTAGATTGGACTCAATAGTATTTCCTGGTCTGTGGTTGATCTGATGCATAGAAAAGCAGACAATACTTTGGTTCAAGCAAAGTTTACATAGCCTGCACATGGGCATCTCTCCATCTTACTCATCCCATCCTACTCTTAGTGAAATCAATGGGAGGGGTTTGCAGCTTTATTATCATTCCATATTTCCAGGGTATGGCAGTTAAACCCTAACTCAATTCCCGAGCATTGAAAAAGATTAATAATTATCACATCTGTTACCCTCTTGGTCTTCTGTTTCCCAGCTTGAGGTTCATCTGTTGCATGGTCAGTGTCTCCATCACCATCTGAAAAATATCAAGTCAATACACTTTCCACAGGTATCCCAATAAACAGTTTTTAAGATATACCACAGGGTTCCCGATTATTGAAAAATCAACTTCTTGCTAAATTATGTTATGTTATAAACAGTCCTCATTTTAGGAAGGGTGGTAGCACAATGGAATTGGAATTTAAAAGTCTATGATATTATGTCATGATTCATCACCCCAGACAAATCAAAACATTCTATCAAACTTACAACACTCAATAAGTACAAGTTTTATCGATGGAAGCCAAAAGCGGAGATATCTGTAATTTTTAAATGTATGAGAAAGATGAAAAAGGTCTACCAATTTTATTATATTTTTGCTTTAGGGAATGCAAAAGTATCAATTGACAGATACCTTTGTTGTTTTCAGCCCGTCCTAACCCCCCTAACATTTTGTATGCCTGTGCATGGATTGAGTCCACTCGTCCAGCGTAAATCTTTGCACTAGCATCCAGAGTACAGCTTGCAACTTGAAAGTTTGTCATGTCTCCTTCCTTGACTGTTTTGATAAGGTCTTGCATGTAGTCAATCAAATGCAGCCCAAATGCATTCTTGGAGTTAATTTTCTGTCAAACAATGTGCAGCAGTAATCAAACTGAGTGAATGAATGAACAAACAGGTTGAAATTAAAGGAGCAGGTTCCATTTCGTTTCTAAGAGAATGGAAGAACAGCTATGAAATATTCATTTCATTAAAAAAATCATGTATTCATTTCTTCATTTCTCTCTATCTCTTTCTTTCTATCGAATTAACGTTGACTATTGATCCAACATGGTACAACTCTTGGTTATCTGGCCCAACCAAAGATTGTGGTACATCAAAGTTATACTATAAACTATACATATATGAGTCACAACAACAGCTGTTTTCATACTCACATTTTCAGTCGACAGTTTTATACAGTTAGAATACAAATCCTTTAGCTGGAAGTTGGTGAGACCACTTTTCGTCTGACTCCTAAAAATATAACGACATTATCAGTAGACGTAATTTAACGTTGGTTAAAGCTTCTTGTACGAATTTTCATGTTTAGATTTTATAAGCTTAATTTCGTACAATCTCCTAAGCATCACTAGATTTTAAGCGCTCAAAAAGTTTCGATAAAGAAGTTTGATATGAAAAGACTCTGATGAATGGAATCCAGGAATTTAGCTTCGCTTACCTTTCAGAATCCAATCCCCTACTTGCACTTCTTGGAGTCGAAGGAGTCGATAGAGCAACACTCGTAACCCTGGACAATCGACGCTGTCTCTTCTCAGCATCATCGTCATTCAACGTTAGATTATTAGAAGGAGTATTATTGCTTACAAGAGCTAGAGGTCTACGGCGTCTTGTAGCGGGAGAATCTATGTTTGGTGTTCGAAAGACTGGAGATGTCAAGGCTTCCTTTGCTGCCGCCATCTTTGTTTTGGATTATTTCAAAAACAGCTCCTAATTGATTTTAAAGCCGGAGAAAATTGCCAAGAATAATAAAACTTTCACTTTTCTTCTTACTGAGTTGAAACTGCTCTTTTTTTGAAGCAGATTTTGTCTTATGGTCAAAAAATGAGAAGAAAAATAGCTGATTGCCAGTTACAATTTTGAGCTTGGCGCTCAAACCGTTTGTATTGGTCATGTGATCAAACAAATAACGGGGGAAGGGAGGGTACTATACTTGAACCAAAATATCTAAATCCTTCAATAATTCACAAAACACTACAATAAAATAGAAAAACATAACTGAAGGTATGAAGAATGAGGATCAATTTTTAAGTTTTTTTATTATCTTATTACAAAATAACGATTATTCGTTTTGTGTAAGTTTGTCCYCTCCCTACTGCGTAGTTTTTGACATCGAGTTGGTCTCCCTGTGTCCTSACGGAAACCCTTCAGCTGTTTTGTTGTGATCAACTATTTAGRAAACATTTTTAGCACATGGCTGCGTTTTTAACTGCAAATCGTTGGTCATCAGGGATCGGGACCCATAAAACCAAAGAAGGACGAATAATTTGTACTGGTATTGGATGCCTGGGGTGTTTTCCAGAGACGAATAGGACAGAGGCAGACGAGTTAGGAATTTGTGTTGAAGAGATCCCAGACAAAGGTTACCTCAGAACGTTCCTTGACCAAGACAAGAATATTACTGTTGCTATGCAGAAAAATCCAAGTCCTGGGAAGATAAAAGGACGTTCGAAACGCAAGAAGAAGGTTACAGGATCTTCATTGTTAACTAAAGAGATTGATAAAAGCAATTCCGATGGAGACGATGTTAAAGTTGAGAAAAGTAGTTATGAAAGTAGTGTTCACGACATGGCGAGGTCTAGAAATTTTCGAACAACAGGAACGCAAACACCGGAACATGACAACCAAAGAATGGTTCCACACTATTCAGAACTCTCGAAAGAGGCACAGAAAATAGTGTCTTCAATGCTTGGTAGTAGAGAGTTTCCAGAATTCAAAGAGAAATACTCTAGTGAACAAGATCAGCTGTCCTCAGAACTCGAAAGGTGTAAATTAAAAAAGACAATCGGATACTCAATGGCTAATTCAGTTAATCAACATTACAACTTGACTGAAAATAATATAAAGAATGAAGCTGTTAATAGAAAAGTAAACAAAACTGCAAGAATCTTAGATAGTTTGTACGTTGTTTCCAAAAAAGACATTGCTGTTGCGAACGATAATATTTTGCCAAATGAAGACAAAGATTTGTATTGGAATAACTGGGACCTTGGAGAAAATGCAGTTTGTCTTTACTTTGCTATTGAATACTTCCGTAGTGAAAGAATTCTCCCGGTATTCAAGGTTCTTGAGATTGTTGAAGCTTTGAGTGAGGTCGTGGCTGTGAAGGACATCAAATGCGTTCAAAGAAATAATGATATTTGGCAAATTGTCCTTAGTAGAAGAAATGACTTGGGGCGTTTGAGGAAAAGAGGTTTGAGAATTAGAGGAAGAGTGTATGAACTTGTAGAGGACATTGACAGTTACTGTCAAACGATATATGGAGAGTCTTAGAGAAAAGACCAAGAACAATAATTTACTATAAAAATATTCTAGTTTGTAACGCTGCAACTAAGAATCTCTTAAGTATCATTGCTTCCCACATAGAGCGATAAGCAGGCAGTTTTTATTGACGATGAATTGAAATCCTGGACCTTCATCTTTAGCCAATAAGAAAAAAGAATTCAATGATGATACACTTTGCAGCTCAATATAAAGGCATTCTTGGGCAGTTTTGTCTTTGACACTATACCAATTTACAAACTAAACGTCAAAGACAAAACTGCCCAAGAATGTTTGAAGTTATATTTCACATCTTGCACATAACCTCAACTCTATGATCCCTCGCTACAATGAGCTATGAACTATTTCATTTATTTTTATATGATTCAATCACAACCACAAAAACGCATTTCAACGTTTATTATCTGTAGAAAAACCATTCTTTATCAACATATAGTGAAGTGAATGCTTTTTAAATAACAACTTTGTCTTTAAAAACTTAGTATTAATTAATATTAACAGTTATTTAATTAATAAGTTTATATGATTAATACATGCAATAGGAGCATTTGTATGATTAAATATGTACATCTAACAGTGATTTATAGGTCGCTAGTGTTGTTATAAACTCCTAAAATTGAAGTTTTTGAGGTTTCGACTGCCTTTGAAACTGAATGTCCAACTTTAGGGTGATAAGTGGCCCCTGAAATTGGATAATCAGTCTGGTCATACCAGTTACTATATACATGCTATGGCAGAGTGAAGGAAATCTTTGTATAACAAAATCATGAAACAATCATAGTGGAACTGTCAAATTAAGCCACTAAATGCATAGSCCTTGAGTTTCTCTGGTAAGTTCACAAGAATTTTTCAAGTGAGTATTGGTTCAATCAATGGACATCTTTACTGCCTGAAACACATTGGCAAAAGAGTGGCAAAACTTACAACTAATAACATATGATTATGATTGCTTCTGACATGTAAAACTTGAGAATAGTCCCATTTACACTTCCCTGAGCCATCTTGAAAGCCATGCCCTTGCATCGAATCAAGACAAACGGTGAGCTTGCAATGATAGAAACGTTAATAATCTTTCAAGATGTTAAAAAAAGGTCTATATTATTGCAAGCTCATCGTTTGTCTCACTTCAATGCAAAGGCACGGCTACCTTTCAATATCGTGCAGGGAACTGTGAAAAGGACTATTAGTCAAAATATCATATTGAAAACCCATTTTAGAATGTGCTGAATCAACTTTGTTCCACAATTATAATGAAGGTTTTTTCAAATTTATGGGAGTGCTTCAACATGTTAAAAATGTCAAAATAGTGGGGAACAACTGGTAAAATTTAGGAAACGTTTTTATCTCATTCACTCATTTGATTCCACTTTCTTTTGAAAGGGAAACTGAAATAATAAATGAAGTTTATATGAAAGGGTTTCAAAACAACAGTCTGATTTATCTATTTTTTAACAGTTAAGCAATAATCAAAGAGTACAGGAAACGAAACCTCAAGAGCACTTGTTGACTTGAAACAAAGTGACCAAGACTTAAGATTTCAATCCTAATTTTTTTCCTCGTAAATGGATTCAATCTGATAACAATTTCATTGTCACTTCAATGTACAATAAGTAGTAGTTACAGCTATGTATTTGACAACAGATCCATGTACAAATTAATTTATTTCCTGTCCAATTTTTGACTGTATTCCTTTAGTTGCAGTCGTTAGTTTAATTCCTATTTCAACTGCTTTTCATTATAAATCCCGATTCCCTATTTTAGTTTCAACTCTTTTTCAATTTATACAACAAAATTTGATCCACTTCAAGGTTGTTCACTGAAGTACTAAATCTTGACAATGACTTTTCCTTGCACAAAATTATTATCCAACATTATGTATGTGAAATAAAATCCGTCCAAGGGCTGTCACAATTTTTAACTCATTTTGCACTAAAGTCACCCAGAGATCCTTTTCAAAAACGTTTCTATGATCAAGACAGCTAACAAAAATATTTTTTAAATCTTACAAATTTGAAAATCTTTCCTAAAACTACTTTTTTCCAAATTTATTTCTCTTACACAACTTAAAGTTTTGTGGAAACCTTATAAAGAAGTCAAGATTTTGTACCCTAAGCAAGTGAACCAAAAATTACACAAATTACATTTGAAATATGCTAAGCACCTCAACAATAATTATTATTCTTTGCCCTATCTATGATACACTTTCACAACAATTGATCATTTTTTATCCTTATATTCAAATTATTGCCACTTTTGAGACCTTTTTAACAAACATTATCACAAAATATTTATGTGTAAAAGTGTTCCAAACCCTATGAGAAGACTGTGGTTTCTTTTGAAGAATAATAAAATAAAAAGTGGGTCGGACTGGGTGTAGCCATTGAGGGGTTGCATTGTTTCTAAATAAAGCAGGGCTTCAAAGAGTGGCCTGCCAATGGCCAGATGGCAGCCAAACAAGGAAGGACATGGGAAAGGAAAAAAATAACTAAACAAGGTTAGTTGGTTTAAATTGGGTATTTAGAAATGCTTGCTACACTTAGTTGCAGTCCACTGCAAAAACTTAAATTGGTGTGAACAAACCTGTTTGAATGCAAAATTTACAGTCTTCTCAAATGCACAATGTGGAATTGTATGATTTACGATGTGTGCCTATGGAATGCCATGGAGATGCCTTGATTCATTTGACGTCCACCAAGACCTACTCCAATTTACAAGGTTCTATTGAGAACTACTTTAAAGCCAGGTCATAAAAAGTAAGTCAATAGAAAATGCATGGAGAGAATAACGATGACTGATTGTACCTAATAACTGATCTGCATTTTGATTCTAAGCTATTAAGGTACAGAACCTATTTTTATGCAGCTATCTGTACAAGTATAAACAGACTTAGAAATAATAGAGCATTTTCACGTGACGTCACAGCGGCCATGTTGGTGTACTGAGGCAATGCATTTTCTATCCTCTTGGAATTAAACTATATTTTGATGCAAAAAACCGTGCAGAAAGTTTCTATTGCTTGGTACACCAATATGGCTGCCTTCTCCTGTGAGTGAAAACGCTCCATAGAATTATTGTTAGAGTTCAATAAATTTATTTCAAGCTAAACTAGACATCAAAAGGTAACAAAATCTGTGGGATGTAGAAACTATTTCTGATATATTAGAAGCAGAATCATCTTGATACGTAGGTATATGTCCGTGTTGGGGTAGTTTCTTGAGGTTCGGTATAGTTTAGAAAGTCCCACATGAGGATTGTGTCATCATGAGAGCTACTCACTATTTGAAAGTCATCAAATTGTAGTCGAAATACTCGGCCAGTGTGTTCCTGCAATAATAATGATAACAATTTTGAGTTACACAGGCAATAATGTCTGGAGTTATGAATGATTTCAGGAGGGAAATAATATCATGAGTGGTCTATTGCAAGTGCACTTGCCTCTTGCTTCTGGGGTCTGGGGTCTTGGGTTTGGTTCTTGGACTCCCATTTTATTTGAGTAGAGTTTGTTAGGTCCCTCCCTTGACTCAAGAGTTTTATATAACAGTTACAACAGTTTTTATTTACACAAAAAATATATACATACATAAAATGAATACCTTATAAATATTGTGGGGGGTGCAAGAGAACAACCTCAAAGATTAAACAAGCTCTTACACCATTTCCTTTTTTTGGGGGGGGGGGGGGGGTTTCAGATTTCTTTTCTCCCAAAAACCAAACGTGTGGGAGGAAATAAAAAGAACCTTAGAGACTTACCACTAGTGTTCGTATACATAGAGATCCTGCAGGTGCTCTGGGGTCTAAGGCTGCTTGCAAGTCCCATACTTTTATTTTTCTGACAAAGAAAAAAAGACAACATCAATTACAAGACAAGTTGTTAGTGAGCATTAAACTACTGTAGTATGGAACACGATCCATAATAGTTTTATCCTAACAAATGTCATTTTAGTTGTAAGCAAGTCATTGTTGGTGAGAAAGGAACAAGTTGTAGAAGAAAATGTGAAAAAGAAAGAAAATTTTCAATGTGGTTTACAACCTTAAAAGGTAGCAATAGTAAAATTAATGTGTTTCTGGAATGTTTGGTTGACCTGTAAAACCTACCCATCATATGCTCCACTGACGATTCTTTTGTTGTCAAATCTGATACATCTAAACAAGACAGTCATGACAACTATTAGTAATTAAGCACATGTCAACTAAAGTCTCAACTAAAGTCTCAACTAAAGTCTCAGCAAAGACCATGGATCTGCCCATCCATTTATACTGTTTATTAGCCATTCTGAGGTTGAGGGAAAAACTGGGCTGAAAATATGGTATTGCAGTGCACAGTGAGATTGTTTTAGGGGACAAAATAGATACCATCTAGGAAATATGTCCTCTAAACAGTCTCAAAATACAATTAGCAATGCCAAATCAACCATTTTCTCCCCTCAACCTCAGAAAGGCTAATTGTCCCATTACTTTTAACGCTCAAGTAATCTGCTCTATCACACAGTGTCATTATTTGCTAATTTATTGACTGCACAGTCTATATACACTGCAAATTTATATAACAGTGCAATACCTGACTAGTTCCTCGTGACCCTCAAGAACTCTTAGACATGCTCCACATTCTATATCCCACAATCTGAAAKAATATAAATATTAATAGCAATAATTATAGTGCTCTTCATAACTCTGCGACCTATTGACTTATGATGTCGAGCATTTTGGCTTCTGTCAATCAAACTTATGACAGGCCAAGTTCATGTATCATATGACAGAAAGGATGCTTATACCTTATCGTGTTGTCTGATGAGCCACTGACGACAAGACGGTCTCTATACTGCAAGCAAGCAATTCCTCGTCTATGTCCATTTAGCGTCCTTACAAACTCACATGTGGATGTACTCCAAACCTTAAAAATATACATAAAAGATTTAAATACTCACTCATTTCCCTTATTAATGATATATATTATTTAATACACATAGTACTCATAGTATTACATACCTTAATTGTTCTGTCACCGGATGCAGATACAATGTATTTATCATCAAAGTCTACTACATTAACAGCAGCTCGATGTCCTACTAATACTCTTCTTAAATTTATATCAGTAGGTGACTGCATATCCCATACTGCAATGGAACGATCCTGAAAAAGTGATGACTGTTATAAAAAAGGTCTTTATCGTTACATATTCATGTATTCTGGAGATTTGTGTCACCCACTTCCAATTGGCAGTTTAATTATTGCAAGATGTATGTGTTTTGGGGGAGAGAAGAGAGAGGAATGTGTTGCTGGCTATTAGGGAGTGATCTCCCTTTAAATAGCAATTAGGTAGTTAAATATGGAAAAAGATGGGATAGACAAAGGGACAGCAGAGAATGACAACTGACACTAAAACTGTTAATGGTAAAGAATATGTAACAGGCAAATGCACTAGATTTTAATGCAGAATTGAGAAAAATTAAAAACAACTTCAGTCTATGACAGGATATTTGTTGCTGACCTTTGAACAAGTGACCATCATTCCTTCCTGGAACCTCAGATGAAGAACAGCTTCACAGTGATGGATGAGGGTATTCAACATCTCTCCAGTGTGAACATTCCAAACTCTAGAAACAAATATCCAGCATTAATAACAGTGCTTAAGATTAATCCAACACCATAACTATTTTCTTCCATTTGTGATTGGTGACAAAATAGGCAGGCATTGATTTACCCATTTCTACTTACAGTGCAACTACTATAACCGGGGCCACTTAAATAGAGAACCAATGGAATTGTAGGATAAAAACAATACATTCCGACTTTGGTTAGTGGAGCCAATCAGAAATCAGCAGAAAATAATAGTCTTTCTACATATCTTTTTATTCCCACGAGAAAATGTTGATCGCTATTTAGTTGTAAAAAATAGTGGCTATTTTTAGGTCATCTTTTAACTCATTCTCGATTGCAGCATAGTTACTTAGTAATTACCTGACAGTGGAGTCACTAGAACCAGTTACTATCACATTCTCATCATATTGTAGACAAAGTACAGAACCTGTATGTCCTGTCAACACCTTGWTACATTCTAGATTCTTTTTATCCCAGATCTTTGGAAACAAACAAGCAATTAATAGAAAATCATCAATAAAGCAACAAAACAAAGGTTGCTATAATGCATTCACCTGCTATTTCATAGCATTTTAATATTGGACAATCAGTAGCTTTAAAGTGCATTTAATGGCATATCATAATTGATGTTACCTTTTTATCTAAATGTAAACTTGGTTGGACTTCATTGACAAAGTCAAACTAGGGTCTTACATTGATAATTTATCCAAAAGCTCCTTCTATTTTTATAAATCATTTACCAGAAAAATAAAGCTGAATAAACTTATTGATCACAGCACACAGTCTTATTTTAACTGTGATTGAAAAGTAACATTTTATCAAGTAAATTCCTCAACCTGGTGCAATGAAATGCTACTGCAAATGTGTCTATCAGCCAATCACRAAACAGCACTATATTAATTAAACTGTACTACATTTATGGTCAATCTGCCATGACTCGAAACAGGTGAACTACAGCAGGCTATTAGTAATATTGTTTTAATCTATATTTCAGGCTGGCAGCTGGAGAATCTCACAGGGTATTTTATATGAACTTCCCACCTATGATCTGACATATTCAACATGTTAATTTGAGCATTATCAATAATAATAATAATCATTATTAATAACAGAAGGGTCAAGATTACCTTGATAGTATTATCTCTCAATCCACTAACAATCTTTTGGTCATCATACTGTAGACAGTAGACTCCTTTACTGTTTTCACTTCGGCAGTAGATTCGATGTAATGCATGGTGGCCACATCGCCAGTTTGTTTCTATAGTCTATGACAAAAATTATCCAAAAACATCTTTCAGTATAATCAGATAGTATCAAATATGAAGCAATGAGATCTTTACCTCCCTTGAACACCCTAAATTCTAACTTGATCTGTGAGTTAGCCATGCAGTGACTTTGATCAACGTAGAGGTGGTTGTTGTTGTTGTTTCAGGGTGCTATTAAAATTATAAGGTTTTTGTTAGCGTAGTGTGATGTGATGTGATCCAAAATACTCCAGTTTCCAGGGCACGAAATTAACTTTTAAACCCACTAGCAAAACCTTGCTAGTAAGTTTTGGTCTCATTAGCAAAAATTTCCAAGTCACTAGCGATCAGACACGGTGAATTACAAGCTTTACTTGACGCAAGTTCTAATCTTTTCAGTCCTTCAATTTCTGGACTGTGGTCATACTCGCAAAACGTGGCTAGTTAAACTTTTTGTCACTCACTAAATACAAAATTTCTCCCACATTTTGCAAGTTTGCGAGCATTAATACATACATACATAAACTTTATTTAACCTC
>NW_022258226.1:86164-102129 GCF_009602425.1 Actinia tenebrosa
CTTCCTTTCTTCCTTCCTTCCTTCCTTCCTTCCTTTCCTTCTTTAACGTTTTCAAACATGCTCTTTTAGCAACTCCCGACCCAAAATATTCCTCCGCTTACAAGTGCGAGTTTGATCTGGACTCAGTGTACCTGACAGTCGACGGAAAAGAAGTCTACAAACTCGTCAAATCCAAGGGCGCCTTCAACAACCGTTTTCAACTTTTAGTGTGTCTAAGATATGTTAATGGCCACGAAGAATCGCTAATGCCGTATGAGTTTGTACTGAAAAGTGGACGTACACCAACACAGCATGGTAATGTATGCTTCATAACTTGACTTGGTCAGTTCTCCTTTGAATAAATAATAATAATCTTACCTGTTTAATGTGGAATTGTCTCAGGATAAGTTTGCTTTCTTCGCCTTCCTCCTTTTTTGCCTCCTATCCTTCCTTCCTYTTCTCCTTCCTTTCTCCCTCCTTGCCTCCTTCTTTCCTTCCTTTCTTATCGCCGTGACAATCTTTTATCACAGATCACCACAGAGAGAGAGATAATTCAGGATTCACAACAGGTGCAGCAGATGGTAAGATGAAATATTTGCGCAGATTCACAAGCTGATGATTAGCGCATGCGTATGTAATTTTTTTAGCTGTGATAGGATGTTGAACTGGAATACAATCCCTTACTCTCATGCAAATAGTTTTATAGGTTATTTGTTTAGCTATCTATATGGTTATCGTGGCGGACTAACTATAYGATAAAAGACAAAGAAGAAGCCTAGTAAAATAATATTTATTCAGTCGCCCACAGTATGAGTCATCAGTCATACTCGGTCAAATCCATCTATTTTGGCCTAGGGTGTACCTAAGGCTCAGTATTGGGTCCACTTTTGTTTCACTTTTTGTTGCACAAATTGAGTATATTAAGCGCATATCTGTTCATTGGCGCACCGCATTAGTTAGTCATCAATCATGATCATACTATGCCAATGAAATCGGTCTATTTTGGCCTATGGCGTACCACAAGCTCAGTTATGGGTCCAGTGCTATTTCACTCTATGTTGCGCAAATTGAGCATATCAAGCTAGATATCCCTGCGTTTCACCCAATATCAACCAGAAATAAGTTCTGTATTGTTTATAATGCAATGAGAGCACATCTTGACCACATCTTGACGTACCATATCCTTACGTTCACAGGTCCTCGAGCCCATCATGTTAGCTGTAGACACCTCGATGCCGAAACAGCTAAAATCACGAATATTCTCTGTGAAAACATACAAACCGAGAACCACGACATCGCTTACTTCATGAGAGTTCAAACCAACGAAGGTGATACTCCGTCAGATATGGAGAAGGGAGATGTTGTCGCATTTCTAGAAGACGACGAGGGAGATACCTACATTGATTTCATAACGAGTGAGAATGCTCGGAACGCGCGCCTTGCTGGTGTTATCAGCAGAACGGCTTTTTTTCGCGGTCGCACTGCAATCTGCGATCCTGATCATCTAGGTAAGTCTATCGACACTGAACAATTTGTTCCTTTGCATTCTAATTCTTGTGGTCACTCGATATCACACTATTCAATTTTTCGATTGAATCGYATTTTTATCTCTATTTTTTTAGCGCATATATTTGTTTTTTAATTGATATTATTAGCTGCATGGGGCCCCTTCGAAAAGCTCTACGAAGATATGAGCACTCTGAATAAATATCATTAGCATATATCAACTTGTGTACTTCATAAGAACGCGCGCGCTCATTGGTTAGTTGGAGGTGAACATTTTACGATATTCACCTCAATATTCACTTCGCCTTCGGCGAATAATTGCTAATTATTATTACACGTGAGCAGAGTTTTTTACGTCTCTCTCTTTATTCGAGAGTTTTTCTCAGGGTTMTCCGGTTTTCCTCCCTTCGCAAAACCAAAAAGATTAAATTCGAGTTTGAGCAACCCAGACTGAGGTCGTTTCAGGGTTCAATGAAATTTGAAGGCTGCCTTTATTAGCTAATGCAAGAGCCACTGGTCTGTTATATGTTGTAAACATTTTGTGCTACCCAATTTGAATAAAAAGTTTATTACTTTTAACCATACCTTGTTGGAAAACCATATCTTCGATGTTTTTCTGGTTTTAGATTGTGATTTGGTCTGTATTATTGGTGAAGTGGAAGTGAAAGTTGTTGGCAAAGTTCAGGCAGGAGATCTGGTATATACATCCAACTGTGAACAGTATCGAGGATCTGCTGTTGCTAGAAACCCTTTGGAGGCGGAAATCCAAGATTCTGCTGCTTCTGAAAATTGTAAGGAGTTAGCATACAGCAGCAGCAGCAGCAGCAGTAAAAGTAGCAACAGTATTAATAGCAGCAGCATGCGGTAGAATCAACAGCAGCGAGAGCAGCAGCAGCATTGGTAGCAACAGTAGCAGCAGCAGAGCAGCAACAGTAGCACTAGCATCAATAAAAGTAAAACCAACCATGATTTCTGTGTTCCCAAAATCAGGTGATCCCACACCAACATTACTTGGAATGGCGATGGAAAGCGACAGTGACCTCGACATCAAGCTAGTCAGGTGCCTCGTATCTATTGTCCTGGGAATAAGCGACTTGCATCAAAGACGAACCCTAGCAGAATTACGTAAATGTCATGACAAGATAACAAAGATACAGAAATACCTTAGAGGTGGGATTTCTTTTTATTGAGCATGGTATGATTTTTTTTGTCTTTTTTTTTTGAAATTTAAAAATATTTTTATTGCGTACTAGATTACTTTTTTTGTGTTTTCCAGGTATTTGGAAAAAAGCTTTGCTATTCCTGGTATTTTCCCTCATCGTTGGTATTCTGTGTTATCTATTTCTGGCGCCTAACTCGCCTTACCTCAACATGATGTGCGAAAAAGGGTGCATAGAAAACAATAAAGGTTCTTGTCAGTACCTGAAATTCGAATATATCCATGAGGAATCACAAGTGAGTAGAAAAGATAATTAAGAGAACATTTAGTTTTTAGAAAGGTGGAGGATTGAGTAATTAATTAGGGCCGGAGGGCCGTCAATTATTTAGATAGTGACATTTTCTGGTAATAATTAGTTTATCGTTATTTTATCAGTTTAAAATTTACCATAACCATTTTAAAATTTCAAAGCTAAGCTGGAGGGCTAGCAAACTAGGCACATATGTTTACAGCTGTTCCTCCGGCCCTCCCCTCCTTCTAGACATGAATGCTCCACAATAGCATAGAAAAGCCCTTTGAGACAAATGTAGTTTCTATGAATTTCTGTGGATTTGGCGCGGGAACTTTCGTGAAGAAGAAAAAGCCGCGCTTACCCGTTTCTATGAATTTCTGTGGATTTGGCGGGAACATTCGTGAAGAAAAAAAAACGTGCGCGCTCACCCCAGTCCCCTTACTCTTGGACTCTYCTACCTCACTGTTGAAGTTGGAAAAGACCTTTTTGCCTTGGGCGTAATGTTTTCCAATTTCAGACCATGTGGAATTCTCTTGAGAATAAGATTCTTTTTTTGAGTTGTATCCATATTCATGTGTCTTCTTATGTACACCCGTTAAACAAAGAAATGACACTCTAGGGAATGACACGTGGTCTGAAATGGGAAAACATTACGCCCAAGCCTATTGAAATCTTGGAGTTCACGTAGACGACACAAAAAAAATTAAGTTTTATATTGGTCTAAATATTTTCGCTTATTATACACAAATACATACRCAAATGATAAAAACTAAGATCAGAAAAGCATGTTTTACTAAAACCCTTAAAGTGCCTATCACCCTTCTGACAATATTCTCAGTATTGATTCTACATGGGATAAGATGTTGAATAACCCGAAATAATTACATAGTTTGAGTGCGGCTTCTTGAAGTTATGAAGGTTTTTCCACGCCATATGATAATGCTGTGACGTATGAGGAGTAATCATTTAATATACAAAACACTACTGGTACATATAAATTAAATTTGAAATACGTCATTGTTTTCCCCGTTGCTCTTATAGAAATGATTGCAAGTTAGTTTTCCCATAGAAGCCGGTGTTTCGAATTACGAGGAACAACAAATAACCATAAATGCCTCCTCATACGTCACAGCGTTAGCATATGACAAGGAAAAACCTTCATAACTTCAAGAAGCCGCACTCAAACTATGTAATTTTTTCGGGTTATCCAACATCTTACCACATGTAGAATCAATACTGAGAATATTGTCAGAAGGGTGATAGGCACTTTAACAATCTTGTAAAGTCTTAGTCTACTCTCACCTAAATGCTATTCCAAGAATAGGAGGAGTAAATTGATTGATTGATATAGCAAGCATGAACAAGTAGGCCTAACATTTCGTCATTACAGGAAAGTGACGAAATAATTGGAGTTCTCTTCGCTTGGAGAACACTCAAGCATAAACTCGAGCTTACCTTCAACAAGTGCCGCAACCTAACAGGTAAGTGCAATATGTTCTTCATCTTGTACCTCTCTAATGGTTAACAGTAGCACTATTTCGCTATGAAATAGTTTATTTCAACGTTTATGAAATAGGAATGACCTTAGTTGAGCCATATTTGCCTGTATATTTGACTGACAGGATATAAGTACTATCTAAACAAGAGCCGTTGTGTGACTGGTGGCATACGTGCCATCTCATCGTGGTTGGACCCTGCACCTCGCGTACCCAGAGTCAACGTATTTGCTGTGAGCCCCAACTGTAGCCAGATTTCCTATTACAGTGCAAGCGAGAGGCACTGGGAGAAGTATAAGCATGGGAAAATCAGAGTACATAAATGTAATATTAAGAAGATATCACAGTAAACGGGCTGAGGAAAAGAAGAAAAGCAATACGATTCTACCGATATGTTAAACATAACTGTTCGTTTTTTCTTTTGATTTCTTGACCATTCATGCCATTGTTTGATAACTGCGTTGGTTCTCCTGATGAAAGTGAGTTGACTTTGTTACCTTTTGTTGTCTTGGTTACCTGTCTGTGCAATCTTGGTTGTCTTGGTTACGCTCTTTGCCTTGGCAACGGTTGTCTAGGATACCTAAGCGTTCTTAGTTTGCTTTTGTCGATGGACAAGTGTCATGACTTGAGGAAGGGAACACGATATAATCTTAGAATATGATATATTCTCTAATGCATTATAAGTATGATTTTTATTATCATCTGTGTTATACAGCTTTTAACTCTTAATAATTCAGTTAAATGAATTGCTTAAGAAAAAAAGTTCATTTTCGAGGATGAGTTAAATGTATATGAAGTATTTCTTTGAAAAAATAAAAATAAGAAAAATCTCGACTAAACTAATTCGTGAAAATCCGGGAAGATTAAAAAATTTCTTCACCTAGCTTTCAAAATCTGCTAGTTTTTCTTCGAAGACAAAAATGACATGATCCCATTCTGGCTTTGCTTACAAAAAATACTTTCAACTTTGTATCGATATGTACAAATTTTACAGTGGCCTTCAAATCTTAAAGTGCCTATCACCCTTCTGACAATATTCACAGTATTGGTTGTACATGGGGYAAGATGTTGAATAACCCGAAAAAATTTCATAGCTTGAGTACGGCTCCATGTCGTATGCTAATTCTGTGATGCATGAGGAGTCATTTATGGTTATTTGTTGTTCCTCGTAATTCGAAACACCGGCTACTACGTGAAAACTAACCGGAAATATTTTTWATAAGAGCAATGGGAAAAACGATGACGGATCTCAAATTAAATTTATCTGTGCCAGTTCTGCTTTGTATATTAAATGATTACTCCTCATACGTCACAGCATTAGCATATGGCATGGAAAAACCTTTATAACTTCAAGAAGCTGCACTCAACCTATAAAATGTTTTCGGGCTTTTCAACATCTTACCTTATGTGGAATCAATATTGTTAATATTGTCAGAAAGGTGATAGGCACTTTAAGATCATGCAGTGTACAAAGAACCTGAATGCAAGGCTAACATGATGACTTATTGATGGAATTTGTGGTATTCCTTTTGTAATTTCATGTTAGCCTCGCATTATACATACTTTTGAGGAGAGACGTCCATTGGACGTTTTGCACTCGCGCCAGACTAGTTTTGGCGCCAAAAAATAAGATTCTATAAACTTGCCCTTGCACTATAAATATCGTTCTTTTTATATTTTCCAAACACCTGGAATCTTTTCTTAATATCTGAAAGCTTTTAGAATAGCGGACTCCCCTAGTGCTAATTTAATTATTTTGAAAGCTTTTAGCTACATGTTATGCAATACCGTCCTTTTATCTAACGGATAATTCACTGACTCACTCTAGTCAGTTATTCGTTCTGTGATTTGAGTACTGAAAAGAGAGAGAAAATATAACGTTTAATAATTCGACACCTTGGGGTTTGGCATGATGAAGAAGGTAAGCAGTCATCACCTTAAAGGATTGAAATTATTTTTATTCTTCTGATGTAGGCAGATTGATTTACTTCCAATTTCTGTGTGGTTTTTNTTTCTTTCTTTTTTTTTTTTACCAGGGTAAGGTGGCTTTACCCTCGGTAGACGACGAGGTTTAAAACGAGGATTACTTGAGACGCGCACAAATATATGATCCTGTTGCGACGGATCTGGACAAATATTTCTCGCCTTGAAAGCCAAAGGTATAGTAGTAAACCTATTGATAATTTCAAAGTATTTTTCTCCCAGTTCGATAGCCCACTACAGTTATCTATCAACTTTTAGGTTTGTCGCYTACATTAAACGCAAAGAAGTTAATTTAAAGACGACATAATGTGTTCAACATCTTTTATAATACTTATTTAAAGCTATTATAAGTGCTCTTTGTTCCACAGATTTGCTGCAGCTAAACTAATAAGTGTTTTATAACAGTCATTTGAATGCGGTCTCCATCGATTTGAAATCAAAACAGTCGTAATAAACAATATTTCCAAAATTAATCACCACACAAATCCTCCAACAGCAGGGGRGTCTTAGTAGGTGTTGCTTTATGACGCCCGCCTGCTGCCTATTCTCGGTCCTTTTATTGGGAAATCCAGTTTATTAAAATAAAAAATAATCATTGCAGCACTRATTTCTAAATTTTTCCATTGTGCAGAAAGCGATTCTTTTTTTATTTCTTTATGGAGTCAGTTTTTCTGTGGGTCTAATTTTCTCGCAACGCTGATTAAGTTGTGMAGTTTAGAGGGGCTATACGAGCATGAGTTTTCCGATGAGATAACTGAAAAATTGAACGTTTTTTTACAAAACAGTGTCTTTCCCCCCTAAGATTATCAGAAACCATAGATATGCCAATACACGAAATTATGTAAAGTAGGAGTTGCAATATGTAGAGAATTTTACGCCGAAACAGCCCTAGAAATCAGTATTTMTTTTTTTAAATCATGAAGAACGTTTTTGCATTTTACGCAATGTTGGCTCCTAATCAATCTATTTATTACTAAATGGAAAATAAAAAGGGAAAAAGGAAGAGAGAATTAGTAAAAGATTAAGGGACGCCATTTATTTGAATATATTTAAAAATCTCATAATGGGAAAATCTCATAATGGGAAACTAACAAAATTTATAAATATTGGGACGAACAAACCGCAAATTCTTTTTACTTACTCAATATTTGAAACTAAAGGGGTGCATTTGGACAATTTCTTCTGGTTTTGCGTCGTTTGAATCACAATCAATTATAAATAACGGTAAAGAAAGGATGTCTTGCTAAAAAGGACGGTAAGGAAGGGAAAATCGTTATAAAGCATGAGTAGATTCAAACACTGAAARATTGTCATTTGATAAGATTGAAAACTCAGGAGCTTGATATTTCGACAAATTTCATTTCATCTTTTATWAAAAAATATTTTTTAGACTATTTATGTTTTTTATTGTAGGTCCCATTTTCATACGCATTCTTGAAATAGTCGCAACCCCTTTAACTGCTAAGAAGACTGCTGGTTTTTTTGTTGGTTTGTTTGCTTGTTTGTTTTCAGTTTTGTTTTTTTGTTTTGCTATCTTTGTTTTTCTAGTTGGGCAATAATCAATAGAGGTTCTTTATATTTTTTTTCATTGCAAAGCGTTTTTTTACGCATATTCAGTCCAAAATAGTGGGAACCTTTCAACTGCTGAAAAGACTTTTTCACTTTAATGGATTTTTTGTCAAACTTTATTKATCTAGTTGTGTAATAGTCAAAAGCATAGCCAAACAATACTCCTCGCAGTTGATCCAAAATGTTGAAAAACCCCGACCTGCTTTAGTTGTCAAAAAGATTGTTTGGAATCGTTTTTGACATCATTTAGGTAATCGTTATTCTGTTTAATGTTTAGCATGCGAAAAAAGCCATTTCAATGTTATGCATTCTTTGAATGTTTGTGACCCTTTTAACTGGTCATGGCATRCGTTTTGCTGTTTTAAAACCAAGATGCGTCCTTAAATTTTGTTGTCGTTTGGTATGGCCGAAAACATTCCACCCAAATATACCCTTCCACGCATTCTTKAACTCTTGGAACCCATTTAAGTGTTGAGATAATGAAATATTTTCGGAGCTTCGTAAATTCGTTCTAATTTGTTTGTTTTTAGTAGAATCAAATGAAAGCCACTTTAATGGTTTATTACTTTTCGTGTATCTCGTTATATCATGGTTTGTTTAGTTTGTTAACGGGATTTAAAGCAATAAAAAGCTATCTTAATGATTTTTATCTCGGTTAATTACTAAAGCGTTTGAAAGAAACCATTCATGTTTTTTTATGATTGTTTTAAGCACCTTTTCTTTTTAAGTCCTATCGATTGTTTCATTATAGTTGCGGCAAGTCTTACTCATTTTCATATATTCGAAACAACGTATGAGAACGAGAGACTGATTGAGAATTGATTTTAGTTTTTTTCTGGCTTTCTTTAATTGCTTTCTCAATTTTATTTCTTATCTTTTTCATCTTTTYCCTTAAGATTTTGCTTTCCTTCTTTTCCTTTCCTTTCATTTACTCGTTTCTTCGCGTTCTCTTTTGTTCTTTTCTTTTTTCCATTAGGTATTCATTCATGAGGACTCAATAGTTCTAATGACTTGTCTCAATTCATGAAAAAAAGTTTAACGGAATTAATTCATTAACTTAAAATAAAGAATATAAATATGTGCGCCAATGTTAAAAGCTTTGGAATGTTATTATCAATCACCACACAATTCTTTCCCCAACACACTCTAAAAACACTCATGCACTACTTGTGTGAGTGTATTTTTAATGATTTTTTACAACTATCCCCATCACTCGCCCCAGCCCAGGGCTTTTAATCTTTTTCTTCGTTGAAAACCAACTCTGAACCACAAATTCATTATCACTGCATTTGTTCTCTTATTGTTATTAATTTCGAGCTATTTACATATCACGAAATCTCTGACAAATTTTGATTTTCACCCATAACTGTAAAACACTAAACTGTTTATGAGAATTTTCAATACTGCGACTAGAATTTTTTTTGTTTCTTCCAATGCATTATCTGGAAAAGAAAACCTATTATTTCTATTTTTTAATGACCGCACCGTCTTATTTCTTGACGTGTCCTTAATAAGAGCATGAATTGTACGACAATTAAGATTTGGAAGTTTGTTATGTAAACACTTTGAGGGGTTTATATCTTAATGATTACATACAGCTTGCGATCTGTGCTGTGACTCACTCTGCATCAGCTTCTAAATACGTACGAGTCGTATATATGAAATTCGCTAGTAATTGGCAGCTCTAATTTACCTTAGACATCTATCTTACATCTTCATCATCTGAATTTCGAATCACAGGTAAATCAGCCTAGTTATGGAATTATTGACAATTCAAAGCGATTAATTTATCATTCTATTGCTGTTACACTGGTACTAGTTATGAAGTACTGTTTGTATCTACGTACAGTGTATTTACATTTATATTTCCTGTATTTTCATAAGACGTTTAGCATAATGCCCGTTACATTCTCGTGAAAACGTGAAACTATTCAGTTCAGTTTAAACCAAGTCCGCGGGTGCGATTTCAAATTTGTAATCATTATTTGTAAGGCTTTTGCGCGTGATTTTTATCATGTATATTTACAAGCAACAGTAATTTATCTTCAATTAGATATTTGTCCTCTGAGGCAGCAGACTGTATTTCCAATTACCACACTGACAAATTAAAATCCCCTCCCCAAAGCCACRATTAATGCTGTTTTCAATATTCTCATTTTTCTCCTAGTCTAAACTAAGCACAAATTTCAGTATTAACCGGCTGCTTTTTTTACCGTGTTTTCAAGAATAATTTGGGTAATTTTTTTTCAAGTTTTAAAAGCTATCAATAGTTTGAGATATTTTGATCGTTCAAAACCAGTTTTAACGAATTCCTTTATATAGAAAGTTATAAAAATCCTTGTAAGAGACCACAGCTTGTCGTACAGCCGTGTTTTGGCGTCAGAATGTCCTTAAAACTCCTTCAATCGAAAACAATTTAGTCCAAGTAACTTCGTAGTTGTCGCGATGGGGAAATACTTTGGCGGTATATGTTTGAAACTAAACCTATCAATGTTTTCATCATTCAGTTATTTTAACGAAGAAAAATGAACAAATTGTTTTGGGAATTGAATGCTTTTGGCTACAACCAGAATGTAATGTTTTTAATTTTTAAATTTTATTTAAATTGAATTTGCAGGTTGAAGAGTGAAGGAGAACAGAGCTTAGCGAGGAAGCCATGTATGTGTTGCCAGTCTTCACTTGGTTGTACAGCTTGAACTACTTGAGGTACGTATAAATAGACAGCGCTTCTAAACACTCAGGAAAAAATGCGCCAAAAATCCTGAAATAAATAGCAACTAGTTATCGTTAAATTACACAATGAACACAAGGAGTTTATTTAGAAGTGACTGATATTTTTCATCCYTTTTTTCGTTTTTCAACGGTCAACGTGCCTCTTTCTGCTCGCAAGATTTGGTTGCAAAAATATTTGAAAAAAGACTTGATTTATTTATAGATATTTCACCAAAACAAGCTTCGTTAACTTTAAAGGAATATAAAAGAAATTTAGGAGTTTTCATTATAGGATCAGTTAAATAGATTCCAACACRATGGAACAGTGCAATTTGCGCGCAGATTTCGTTTTCATGAGATAAACAAATTATACATGAACAATTATATATAGATAAACAATCATTAAAGAATTGATATTTTTAATAATGAGATAAATTTTAAGAAGACAACATTAAAAAAGTATGCCAATAAATAAATTAAATAGATAATTCTTTAAATAGATAATTATTTTATTGCAGCGAAAAAACTTTTGGATTAATYCAGAAAGAAGGAGAGACCTCGAAACATGTTAATGCTACAGGTAAGTTTTGTCACGAGATGTCAGTAGAATCTCCACCAAATCGCAGCTGGATCAATGAGTTTCTTTACCAATCAGCAGCTGGTTCAATGGTGTTCTCCACCAATCAACAGCTGGTTCAATGGTGTTCTCCACCAATCAACTGCAGTTCAATGGTGTTTTCCACCAATCAACTGCAGTTCAATGGTGTTCTCCACCAATCAGCTGCAGTTCAATGGTGTTTTCCACCAATCAGCTGCAGTTCAATGGTGTTCTCCACCAATCAGCTGCAGTTCAATGGTGTTTTCCACCAATCAGCTGCAGTTCAATGGTGTTCTCCACCAATCAGTTGCTGGTTGAATGGTGTTCTCCACCATCAGAAGCCGCGACTCAAGATAACTTTTCCTTTCTATTTTTCAGGTGCCAGTTATTCTATAGCGGCGAAAATCATACGAGAGAAAATGAAGTTAAAAAATTATGACAAGTGGGTTCGTCCCAACGACACAGGTTAGTCATTTGCAGAAACGACGGGGTACTGGGCACTTTGACGCACGGGAAATGGACAATACTTTTGGGTGGATAGTCAGTAGCTCCAGTAACATATAAACAGAAAATTATTCCTACCCGTCACCCAAGCTTTCATTTTCAATTTAAAAATCATTACGACTTCGCTTTTTGCTTTTTCAAAAAACTGTCATAGTTTCCTAACTACCAAATATCTACCCAAACGCTTTGCACAGTCCGGCGCGGCTCCGAGCGGTAGAGTAGTACCTAGTCTCCCATTCGTTTCTGTCAAGAGGACTTACTTCTTTTCGCTTTTTGAGGTTTTTATTGAGTCAAAGGAAGTTGTTTWAATGTTATAAATAATGCGTCAAAATTCTGCAGTTTTATTGAACCTGCGTTAGGTGCTTAATTTTGAACACCCTTCTGTAAACCATGTACTGATTGTGATGTTGGTATCCTCACAAAGATGATTTATTATTGATGTAAAATTAGCAGAACTTATATCAGAACTTTTGTCGGGTAAAAGGTACCTTGAATTAACTTTTCACAGGAGGTGCTGTCGAAGTTTTCGTAGAAATGAAGATTATGGCTTTTGGGAAAGTACGGGAAGATGACATGGTAAGGTCACATTTAATAGACTGAATAGAATAGTTCCTTATGATTATTTTTTTATAAGCTTGGATAGAAGAATATAAATAATTTATCATTGGTCTCTAGTTTCTGTGGAATAGCTCCTCTTTCTTATTCAACGTATACAAATGCTTTTAATGACTGCAGACTCAAGCTAGACCTGTATTAATGAGCCTGCAATCAAGGATGTTAGCGGATGTCACATATGAATGGACTATTTCGACGATGCGGCAGCCATCTTGAATTGCAAGGCATTCATCCCGAAGGGGGAAAATAAAATAAAGATGCTAAAAAGAAGACCCCACGATATTTGAGAAATTTCCTCAGTTGTAGTAAAACTTGTGCATTTCGTCAAGTTGTCTTGTTGTGAACCGTAAATGTCAATCGACTGCGYCATTTTTGTAACAAAGCTTAATCAGCCTTGTTATTCAAGATGGTCGCCGCATCGTAGAGGTAGTTGTATGAGTGTAGAATGCTAAATGGTACAAGTGGTAGGTTGGTAATACTCGGCAACAAATTCTCACGAAATAATTTTTTAAAATCTTTTTATTTTAGGACTTCACACTAGACGTCTTCTTCAGACAATGGTGGACAGACGAGCGGCTGGCACACGGCGTGGACAAAATCTTCAACATGGCGGCAGACCCAAAGAAATATTTTTGGACACCAGATACATATTTTGTTAACGTTAAGTCGTCAAACTTCCACAAAGTGACGAGAGAGAATATGAGGCTTATGATCTGGCCTGATGGGAAAATCTACTACAGCACCAGGTAGAGGGGGTATGTGGTAGARTAGTTGAATGCACTCCCCTCTGGGGACTCAGGTTCAATTACCAGACTCGGTATCACATACAAGTAGAATTTGTTTATAGGCYCCTCATTTAATCAATTCGAGGGTTTTTCTCCGGCTTCTCTGGTGTTCCACTCTCTGTAAAACCTAACACGCTAAATTTCAATTTTATCAGTTAGCCGTGCACTGATTTTGATCAGCCCAAAGGTTGTTCCAGGGTTCAATCTGAGATTTAGCTGTGCACTGACTTTGATCAGCCCAGAGGTTGTTTCAGAGTTTGATCTGTGAGCTAGCCGTGCCCTGACTAAGATCAGCCCAGCGGTTGTTCCAGAGTTTTATCTGTGAGTTAGCCATGCACTGACTTAGATTAGCCCAGAGGTTGTTCCAGGGTTCAATCCGGGAGTTAGCCGTGCCTTGACTTAGATTAGCTTAGAGTTTTTTTTCAGAGTGTGATCTGTAAGTTAGTCATGTCCTGAGTTAAATTAGCCCAGAGGTTCAATTCAGGGTTCGTTAAAATTGATGTTCTATTTCTCTGTAGCACCGTTTGAGCTGCTGATTTTTTGTAGTGATTTTTTCCCCTTGTGTTCTTTCGGTGCAGATTTACCGTTTTTCTCCTTTCCGCAAAARAAATATTTTGCGTAGAAAAATCATATAAATCATACAAAGAGGAGAAGTAACTCTAATTTCTTAATTACTTGAGTTAACCATCTTTTTCTGCAGGATCACACTCACCGCGTCCTGCGAGATGAACCTCAGCATGTTCCCCATGGATACTCAGGTCTGCTTACTGAAGATCGAAAGCTGTGAGTCATATTTTCTTCAAATCTTCTATAATACCGTTTAAAACTCCATGTTAAGAAATATTACAAAAACARACTTTTCTTTTTGATGAGTTGGATTCTTGAACCAAAAGGTTTATTTCGTATAACTGTGAAAGCCATTGGTACGAAAGCGAGTACCGTGACCGTGACGGGGCCGATCGGATGAGCGGTTATCTCACCCTACTAACTGCGCATGTCCAAACAACATGCGCAGTAGAGTGACTATGATGGCTTTGGGATCGAGAGAGTAATGCCGCACTGTGATTTGCTTAAACGCAAGTCATCAATTTCTAATCGTTACTTACCGGTTGTTCTCATGTCGCGCGTCGTTTGCTTCAACTGCTATCAATAGATCTTTCCCGAATTCGTTTTAAGTGAGCACAAAAAAAAAGGGTTTTCAGTGGAGGTTGTATTTAATAAAATACAGTAAATTTATGAACGGATCAAGCCTAACCTCGACTTGTGACTATTGTTTCGTCGTCACTCGGGCAAATTCAGGTTTACATCGAGCTCTGTGATTGGTTTATGGAAGTCGCCAGTTTTGTCCCAATGACTGTGCCGCGGGAGGTGAATTTTGGCAAACGAAATTTACTCATTAGAAACAGTCCGTAATTAATAAAGAATTGCGCACGCACACACGTGAAGAATTTCAACAACAATCAGTTATTCAGCTGTTGTTTGTAGATGCCTACACGATAGAAGATGTTGTGTATAACTGGAGAGTTCGAGGTAAAGAGGACAGTTCYATCGAAGTCTACGCTGCAGAAATGGCACAATTCGACATGAAAAGCATCCAGACTTCAAAAMGGGAGTCAAGTAACAGTAAAGGTGCGGTTTTGGGTAAATCTCCTCACCCACCCCTCCCCCCAACGAACATTACCTAGATGTTTGGCGTTTTCAAAAATGCTATAAGATTTAAGATGGCTCAAAGTGGTTTTTTTTCAAGTGCACTTGCATCTTAACTGTGGAATCGGGTTCTTTTGCTGGACTCAGCATCACATGAGCAGCATCTGTTGAGTCTCCCCTTTATTTGAAGGCCTTTCTCCGGGTTTTCATGTTTTCATGTTTTCATGTTCATACAAATCCTAACAAGCTAAATTTTCATTTAATCTGTGAGTTAGTCTTTCCCTGACTTAGATCATCCCAGAGGTTGTTTCAGGGTTCGATCTGTGAATTATCCATGCCCTGACTTAGATCAGGCCAGAGGTTGTTGCAGGGTTCTATCTGTGAGTTAGACATGCCCTGACTTAGATCAGCCCAGAGGTNATCTGTGAGTTAGACATGCCCTGACTTAGATCAGCCCAGAGGTTGTTGCAGGGTTTGATCTCTGAATTATCCATGCCCTGACTTAGATCAGCCCAGAGGTTGTTGCAGGGTTTGATCTATGAATTATTCATGCCTTGACTTAGGTCTGCCCAAAGGTTGTTTCAGGGTTTGGGATATGAGTGAGCCGTGCCCTGATTTAGTTCAGCCCAGAGGTTGTTTCAGGGTWCGAYAATATTTGGAAGTAAAAATGGGAAATAGAAGGGGATGTAAAGAACTATATGACATATCTCTTTTCTTCAGGATCCTTTGATAGTCTGCACATTAAATTCAAGTTCAAACGCCGTTCTTCATATTTCTTCGTTCAACACTACATTCCTTCATCCTTCATTGTTTTCATTTCGTGGTTGAGCTTCTGGATCAACAAGAACGCGGTKCCCGCGAGAGTATCTCTGACTGTAACTTGTATTCTTAGTACTATGGTTCTGTTTGAATCCATTAATTCGAGTCTTCCGAGAATCTCTTACCTWAAGGCGATAGACTACTATCTGATCGTGTCGTTCTTTTTCATCCTTGCGTCGATGGTTGAATACTGTTTTGTACTCAATATMATGGAGAAGAGCGCAGAGATGAGTAGGAAAAACAGCCTACAGGTAAAGGAAGAGCTTGATAGAGTGGAGTACGACTGAGTAATATCTATGTT
>NW_022258226.1:105808-147745 GCF_009602425.1 Actinia tenebrosa
ATTTCCGTGAAAGATTCCCAGGAGTGTCCAGACTAAAACGAGACGCCAACCTCACAAACGGTTGTCCTAGTAGCACCATAAACATGAACACGATCCCCAGACCCATCCCTACCTCGAAAGAGAACAGACATCAGCAGATAAATTATGATTTGGATGATTTTCTACCTGCTGAGTGCTTGCGCTCAGGGAAAGAATGCGTGCACTTTGTTGATCATTATTCTAGGAAGGTGTTTCCGCTGTTATACATCTTGTTTAATATCGGCTATTGGTCTTACTTTCTACCAAAAGTAGATTGATCTGCCCTTRCACTCCTATACACCTCTCTCAAAAATCATTTCTAAGACTGACAAGAAAAMTCTGATGAAATCGCTCTTGCGGACTTAATTTCTTTCGAGTTTTCCTGCTTGGCTTGAGCTAAAAAATAACAAATGAGCTAATTCACGCATTTATGGCTGCAAATCCAAAATAAAGAAGTCAAAATTCGGTTAGAATTCAAATTCTGAATCGAAAATTCAAAACCAAACAGGACGCGACCTCATGCACTGGGTGATTCGGTTACTGAATTCGAATTCTGAATCGAAAATTCAAAACCAAACAGGACGCGACCTCATGCACTGGGTTGATTCGGTTACTGAATTCGAATTCTGAATCGAAAATTCAAAACCAAACAGACCTCATTCACTGGGTGATTCTACTTCAATGGTTGAATAAAATCGCTCTCTCTGGCAAGACGATACTTTACTGGGAAATCAGTCTTTTATTGGATCAGTTAAATTCGAGAAAAATAATCAAAGATCCAGTTCATTAGCATCTATTGTACGCGCGCAGTCGATCGGTCGTATACACAGTCCGGCCACGTGGTCGATCGGTCTAGGAGAGGTTTATATATTAATTTTTTAATTCATAACTGCGCTTTGCTGTAATGTTTGGAATTTTATAACAATAAAAGATGAATTGAGGTGTGTGATGTTATCAAACTGTCTAGAGGTTTTCACTCAACAACAGTGCAGCTCACACAAACATCATTATTTGGTGTTTTTCTACAGACTTTATTTTAGCAACATCGTCACTTGGTTATTATCTGCAAGTTATGAATGACGCGGCTCTCCTTGTCCGTCCCTCCGTCCACCCTTCCGCCTGTCTTTCTGTATCCATCCGTCCGTCTGTCTGTCAGTATTCATCCATCCGTCTGTCTGTCCGCATCCGTCTGTCTGTCTGTTCGTATCCATCCGTCTGTCTGTCCGTATTCGTCTGTCTGTCTGTTCGTATCCATCCGTTTGTCTGTCCGTATCCATCCGTCTGTCTGTCCGTATCCGTCCGTCTGTCTGTTCGTATCCATCCGTTTGTCTGTCCGTATTCGTCCGTCTGTCTATCCGTATCCATCCGTCTGTCTGTCCGTATCCGTCCGTCTGTCTGTCCGTCTGTTTCGGATAAGCGCCTTTAGTAATGAGGTTTTAATCTGGAAATAACTAGTTCACAGATTGATCTATGTAGCCAAGATGGTTTCGTATTTCAAATACATGGATCTCTCATCGATCTATTTGTCTCTCTGTCTGTCTGTCTGTCCGTCCATCCTTTCATCTATCTGCATTCTTACTTTGTCTGTGCTTTCGGTCAAAGCTTCACCTATACTTCGAAAGAGAATACTGCTAGCTAGTCTGCTTCCTAAGTAATTAGGAAAACAAGCTTCACGAATATCACTAATACTGACGTTCTGTTGTAATTTTAAAAGCTGGGAATCTGATTAAAGTATACCTATCATTGCGTGTAAGACTGCATGTGTATATAGTTACGATAATGGATAAATATAAATATAAGATCAAACGCCTACCGCCGCTGACAACTCCTACGCGTTCAGAAATTGAACATCAAAATGCAACGGATTTTCTTCGAATCGAACCCGTTCGTTTCATTAACCCTTCCTTCATCTTCGATAAATAAGATACGGAAGAATTCTCTCGTCGATCAAGTTTCTTCTTCTTATCAGGTTGATCAATAGCAAGATACTGACGTAATGCTCCGTGTATGACGTCATTCACTTCCTCRTACCCAGTCCTCTCAGAAATAGATATCTCTTTAAATAAACACTCGAGTTCACTGGAAAATTCTCGTCCTTGACTCGATTCTACTTGGCGGAAATGCTCCAAGTCGTTCTTATTCCCTACCAGAACCATTGCTGTCGGTGCTCCAGGACTTTTGAAGTGGTTTAAATATCGTCCGATTTTGGTTGCTTGYCTGAAGGTTTCTTTATCAGCAATTGAATACAGAATGACGAAGACGTCTCCTTGGATTTTGCACTGCTGTAGCTTGCAATTAGTTATCTAGAAAACAGAAAGCAGAAGAAAAAAGCTTAGGTACCTTATCACGTGGTAAGGTAATAAGGAAACCTGKTCAGCGGTACACCTTTCATTGGCTGTGAGGGGCAGGGCGTCACTATTCAGCGAATCAAATTTGTCACTCGATCGCAAAGTTGCAGCGAATAAGCGTATTTCGCGAGCGTTGTTATGCATGATGCATATTTTGGACATTCCTGTTAACTTTGTTGATTTAATCATTTTTTTCTTTGACAAGGTAATTAAAATCAACGCAGGTTCTAAAAACGATCAAAAGAAGACGATCAAAGCTCATGCGCAGCTTAAAAAACCGCGTTGCTGAATAAACATATCACAGGCTCAAAATCGAGCGTGCATTACATTCGGGTCAGCAGGAATCTTTACTTTCCGTATCCATGGTCTTTTTGTTTACTTCTTACCTCTCCTGCAGTGTCAAGGATATCCAAACAAACGGCTACACCATCGAGCTCCACGATGTGTTTGTACGAGGATTCTGTACGCGTTGAGCAATAAAATTATGACATATTTCAAACAAAGTTACAGAACGAAGATAATGGATTTTACCGGCAAAGTTGGCACGGATTTGACAACAACTATTAAAAYAATCACTGCGCAACAATACTTCTCATCCAATCAAGATGCTCTGACGCGGTACCGACACGGTCACGGCAAGCATCCGTACCGTACGAATGAATGAATGACATGCATCCTCAGTCGTACGAAACCTCATCAAAATTTTTCCAACACTTTAATTAAATTGATTATTTTTATTGTGATTTTCAAAACATTACGAGTATCTATAAATTCCGCATTGTACGAGAAGATTGTGTGATGTTTTGTTTATGATACACTTAACAAAATTGAGCAGCTTAATTGGGACTCTACAGAGTTCAATTTGGGATTTAATTGTACTCCTCTTGTCCAATCAGAACCGAGTATTTTTTTTCATTTATGTGTCAGAAAGATCTAATAGTACCTAGCTTAATATCAAGACACACTTGCTTGAGCTAAGTGTGTTCACTTAACACAAAACTAACGGATAACTTACCTAGAGTTTGGTCGTACTCTCCTATGAATCTTCTGGTAAGAAAACGCACGAGAAAAGCTGGGGGGAAGCAGCGAAAAGTTTTTAATCACTGAATGAACTGAAACCCGCGCGAAACTACTGCGCATGTCAACAGCATGAAACTGAGATGAAATGTTAATTTCAGACCCCAAACACGAGTGCTTACATATAAGTGTTTCCTTTTCAATGAAAATTACGATATATTATTCATAGACAGCCATTTTTCTTTGTTTTAGTGAAGATTGTCGATTTTCTGGCTGCTTTATTTTTTTCGGTGGTCTGGGTTCAATTACTGCTCTTCAAAGAAGTGTTTTTCAAAAATGTTTTTACAAATTCTGTATTTCTTACCAGATTTTCCAACTCCTTCTAGGCCAAGGAGTACAATTCTAATGCTTTTGATGTCAGAATGGACTTGATTAACTTTTCTCGAGCGCATTATGGTACACGGCAGCTGTTAAACTCGATGCKCTATACCAAAGCATATGTATTGAGACCAATTCACTGAAGATAAAAACAAAACATCAAATTTGACATGGGATTTATTATTAGGTCTTCATCCTTTCGTCATGAGAGTTAAAAGACCTCATATAAAGATATAAAAGATCTGACAGTTTTTGTGTTATCAATGATTTGACAAATTAACAGGAAGCGAAAACTAATTTTTCGCGCCCTTTCAGTATATTGAAACATTACACTGAAAAATGACATCCAGTTGATAGCACAAAATCTTGATAATTTTTCTTTACAGCTTACTTTTTTAATTGAATTTTTCTTCAATAAAACTCAAGACTAAAACTGGAAACACTGATAGCCGGATATTTTCAATAAACTGAAATTCAGTCATTTTTCCCGTTTTTACCGCGTCTACACATTCGTTTTCGGCGAAAACTTGCGCTTTCAAGCACAATCGGTTTTCAACGGTATCCGGATACGCGCGGATGGGGCCTTAAATCATGAMATTTTTGGCAATAAGAATTATTCAATTATTTGAAAATAAATCATACTAAAGGCAAAGTGTTTTGGCTATCAATAATTCGGTAAACGTACGCCGGGGGTAAAGGTTTTTGACAAATCTTACGAGCTCTTACTTGAAAAATCAAGTATCATACAAACCTTAAATGGGAAATTCAATAATGGTTGAAAAATTACTTTAACTTTATTCAATAACCAGACGAAAAAGAAAAAAAAAACAGAGAAAAAAGCACTTCTCGAATTCAGGTGAGATTGAAAATTTATGACTAATACAAGCAAGGTACTCTATCTATATAAATGTTATTTACTTTTGATCAAAATCATGTCGATGAAGAATTTATTTGGACGTGTCGATGAAGAATTTATTTGGACGTTGAAAATTAACGAATAATGACACGCTTAACTATTCATACAATTTTCATTCGCTTTTAATATATCGATCCTAAATACCTTGACATGTTTAACATTATATTTATTTGAATCGCAGACAAATTTGTATTCTTTCCCTTGGGAGATAGTTTMAAGCTGAAATTACATAAAAAAGGAATGACTTGATTGCTTTTTTAACTCACCCTCTAAGCTCTACCAGTTTGTTGTTTTGAACTATTCCCAGAGGAAGCTCAAAGCAAGTGGTATGCTCTTGTGCACGTTGATAACTTCCCCGACTTGAAAAAGAGGCTACAGCATTCACATCCTCGAAGATATATATTGTAAGCTAGGGGGCGTTTGAAGTTGTTTCCAAAGTACTATTTATTAATGAGACTTTAGGCGTAATTTAGACATGTCTTCTTCACGAGTACAAAAGTTTATCATAATCTTTCAATGAGATATGATTTAGAGTCCACATTTGGTAATAATCAGGTACTTGRATCTTCCCCCACACAGCTATGTACAAACGTCATTTATTCTCTTGTGAAGTGCTTTTTCTATCGTTGCATTAGCGTYGTGACAATCCGACAAAATCAGTAATCTTGGGGGAAGTTATTGTTTCAACACCWTGAAAAATTTGAAACAGCACGTACTCTTGTGCTAACTTGAAATTATATTATCTATAGTTGATGAAAAAATGATTTTTAAAAGTCTCATGCCCAGTTTCGATAAATCAAGATATCCTCACGCATTTTGGGTTCATGAGAGGAAAGGAGGTCGTTAATTTTCTCTTGTTTTGACTTGATAATTATTTCCGACAGCACACACTCATCACTTACCAACAAACTATGATCTCTGCGGCAATGATTCTTCGAACAACATCCGTTTTACCAAATTAGTTTTTAAAAATTTCCGTGCTTTGTACGCACTTTTTCAGCTTAATAATATTTCACCCCACAGACCATTTGAACTGATTTGATTGATATTATTTTCACCCGGCGGCCTTTTTTTTTTTGTTTTTTGTCGTTGGTGCTATCGGATATTGAAGAGGTTTTCAGCCATCTTTTACTAGCTTTCTCTTTCTCTTTTACTCCGACGAAGGACTAGCGGCCGAAACGTCAGCACGTTTTTTCATCTTTTMACGGTGTATAATTTACTTTTTTATCATTACTGTTTCATTAGAAACACCGACGCAGCTCACACTAGTTTTTAGCTAGYTATCTCTTCTTTTTACTAGCTTGTGCCATTTGGAAAACGGATTGAAGCCAAAAGAGCCGATATTCATCATGAGTCATAAAACTCATTTTTAAAATCAACTTATTAGTTCTGCCTAAAAGGAACTCAATATAGCTTAGCAGTGTATCCGTTGCTTTTCAAGAGCCGGCTTAGCTAGGAATATTATATGGTAAATGGTGTCCACATTCAGATTCAAGAAGCAAACATTGCGTAGACTTTGAAGATAATTCAGTCCTATTTTAATTTACTAGTTTATTTTTTAACTATAAAACGGTGTAAATTCATTCAAATGACTTTAGTAAAATTTTTATTCTCATAACAAACCCAGACTCACTCACTGATATTGAGTCATCACTGAGTCGGTATTAGAGAGTTTTAGATTGACTTTTTTCCTCCCCGCAAACGTCAAACCTGACCACGTTTTCATAGTTTTCCTTTATTTTACTTTACCTTTTACAAACCTTCTCACCAAGCGCAAATACTCTTTTGTTTTTCTACTACTTGGACTTTTTTGCGATTCTTTTTCAGTAATTTAAAAGAATTTTTTACTAGTCAACTGACGTTTCACGTTTGCCGTGAACGTAAATCTAAAACTCTCTAATGGTAATGTTGCTAACGGCAAAAATCTGAGAGCATATATCTGAAGTGGTTTACTAAAAGGAAGCTGTATTACAAGATAAACTGAGTCTAGCTTCTCAGTYGAGCCTTTGAAATATAAAATTAAGCTGATAATCAGTTAACTCTCTCTCAAAAGGAAACGGTGCCGGGCATCGCGAGGTCTGTTGAAAGTCATGCTGTATGCGAAACCATTACAGTGCTACTTCTGTTATTTTCTAATTTCAAGCAAACATTTCTCGAGAAATGGACAAGAATACCATGTAAAAACACAGTTTGTCGAAAATCTCTACCAACGTTGAAAAAGAAGCCAGAATACTTTGCCAAGCTTTTGCCAGTAACTCTTACTTAGAGTAGAGATAACCTCTTCGTTATAATCAGATTATTCCCCTCTTGGCAAGCTGGCAGGGGTGCGTTATGCGACAAGACGAATACATTAATCCTGCGATCAACTATAAAATCCCCCTAACAATATCCCATCTAGCTTCAGCTCATAATATTTTTTCTTGCCAAAATCCTTTAATATTTAATAAATATGGCTATAATCCAATACTGAATAATCAAAGTAGACCGACTTATTCTTCTTCCCATCCATATCTCTCCGTATCCTCATGTTGAACTAATCTTTCAATCTTCAAATTTTTATTTTATGGTTTGATCGAAGTCAGTGCACGGCTAACTCTGAACAGATTGAACCCTGACAAAAACAGTCTTTGAGCTACTAAATCAGTTAGGGCATCAGTAGTAATTCATAAATCGGAGATCCCATAGAAAAACCAACAAACTACTCTACTCACATGTGATGCCGAGTCAGGAATCAAACCCTTGACCCCAGAGGTAAGAGGCGAGTGAACTAACGCTAAAACTTCCTTGGTTCCCTGAATTGGTTGACGTCACAACAAGAAGAAATACTTTATTACTTTATTACTRATCAAATGATTGGTGATACAGGAGCAAACCTAATGCATGGATGCGTAATACCAGCAATAAATAACAACGTATTATGAACGAATTTTGAAAATCTAAGTACTCTAATAAAGGCAGTAATAAATACGGGTGCGCGCCRAGCATACAGTTGTATACTGCCTCGCGCAGTCTTGTTTACGCAGTATTATGGGCTAACAAACACACTAGAGAGTATATGACATAGATTAGACTATGACAGTACAATCCTACGTGGATCAGGGGAAAAGAGGGTATATGACAGTCAAAAAGAGTAGTGCATGGTGAAGTATGCATGTTTGGAGAAAAAGGGAATATATAAATCATATGATGGTGTCCTAGTTTCAGACTATAATTCCTTTGCATATTTGTTTTAGTCATCAGAAATTTATTGACAAACAGAGGGAAATTTCTATCAGCATATGTCAGGTTCATCACTGAAGTTCCGCGAAGAATACCTAGATGTCTAATACATAGAGCGACATTCGCAACAGCTTCTTATTTTATGGACGTAAGGGACCCATATCTGCTTGAAGGCTTTGAAGTACATCCCAGAAGGAGGCGAGACGTTGGTGTATTGGTCTGTCCTCTTCAACAAGTCAATCAGTAGATACCCTTGCGCGCATACTCCGACTTGCGGTTGACAATAACTTGTTCCATCGCTGGGGCTTCCACTTGAAGATTCACACGTCACCTCATTGATGTACCTAGGGAAGCGGTCTGCAGTAAGCTCTGTTCTTCTCTGACATCTGTCACACATCTGCTTCAGGCTATTGATTGCTTCGCCTTTGGTTACGCAACCAACTTTGATCGATTCTCTTATTCCAACTTCGAGGAATCGCTTGCTTCTTTGCAGGYCTTTCGCTTGCTCCTTTGACGCCATTCCTCTGTATGCGCTTTTATCGCTTCTTTTTGTTTGTTCTTTCTCTAATTCAGAATCATCTTTTTCGTCCTCCCAACCAAGTTGTTCTAATCCATCGCTTCTTTTYATGTTCCGGCGTCGTTTTCTAAAACTTGGGTGTCTGTAGCGCCTGCATCTACGCGATGATGATGTCGGCTTTGTGGTTTCTGCTCCATCCCATCCAGGAAGAATTGGCTCAAAGTTTATTGCTTCTTCTGAAGAAACTGCCACATAATGCCTGTTGTATCCGCCAATACTCTTGAGCTGCTCAGTGAGTTCCTCTTCTGATGGGACCATGCAAAATACCAGCCCTTCGGGGRTAGACACAGTAGTATTTTCCCACACTTCTTTGCAAGGGTTTTCGCTGGTTTCTTGATCATCGTTTCTGTTGGAGCCGTCTTTGGAACTCGTTGAAGAAGCATGGCTCAACATCGTCATAGTAACCAAAGCCAAGCTTAGACATGCAATCAAAAGATGTGGAGCCTGAAAAACAATGATTCGCCAAACCTTTTAGTTCAATTTTTTAATTGGAAACCTCCTCGAAATGGCTTTGCAAATGYTTAATTGCATTGTCGAGGACCTATCAAAGTTGCCTCGTATTTCAATTCAAAAATCAATCCAAAAATTTCAGCTTGACAAATCCGATGATTAACACATAAATCCAAGTTGGCAAAAATGCCGCAAGCTAGAGCATAGGACACCAGCTCGTCAGATACTCCGTAGTCAGTTATTGATCAAATGTGTTGGTTGGGAAAAGCTTTTACCATTTGCTTCCCATTTAACACTTTTTCCACAGTTTAATATCCTGGAGCTCTGTCCTAAGTCTTGGTATAAATCTCGTAACATTTTCTAATTACTCTGACACAATACCAACTCTTAAATAAACATTTTTTTATAATTGGTTATCTGATTACCTAATTATTTGACAACTAGAATAAATGATTTTGTAAATTAGATAAAAAGGAATTTTACCTTCTGAGCCAAAACTTAATCCCGTACGTAGTTCAGACTAATAATACCAATATATAAACTCGAAACAAATTTAATTTTCAATAGAAAGTTCGAACTTTTTAGTATTTAGAATAAATAATATAGAGAATGAAGATGAAGTTTTTGTTATAACTATAAGCTAGTCTAGTTGCATTGGAAGTGATATCACCTCAGTCTGTGAGCGTTTTTTTTTTTTTTTTTGGTATMATCATCAAAATTTTKTTCAATGGCAAGTTGATTGTAATACTCAGACTACATATCTCACTGCCTTTACTTATAAGCCTGCCCATCAGTAATTCAACGATTACGAAAGCAAAAGCCATTCAAATGCAATAAAATGTACTTTAAGCTCTTTCTATTGCGATTATCGTAGTAATTTTGCCGAACTTTTTTTGGAACTTGATTTACTTAGCAACTGTTTTGTTGTTTTTTTTATAGGAACCCATAAACACTTCCCTTATTCAGTTCAAATAGATACATTTTTAGTCATTGAGAGTCCTTCTTGAATTTAACTGACTGGATGTTTTAAAAGTCCAATTCTGTAATACTAACTCCAGAAAAGCCACCGTTAGTGTATTCGTAGCTAGTAAAATAGCTACAGTTCGAAAAAGAACTTATTAGGTCGAGTTACGAGAACAAGTTTCAAGATATAGCTTTTTGGTGTCAACAAACACTCACTAAAAACTAACAAGGCAACAATAATTTTGCCGGTTAAAAAACGTTTTACGCTCAAACTTACCTTCATTTTTTACCAAATAAGACGAACAAATAAAATTAAGCTTCCGGAAATAGCTTGAATGAAAATGAGAAGGAAACACCCCAAGGAATTACTCCGGGACTGGCTCAACTAAGAGAGTTGTGATCAATAAGCTAGCGTCAATTCAGTTTGTTTGGTGTGTGGTAGAGTTATAAAACCTACTTTGATCGTTGATGACGTATCTTTCATTGTTCTGTAAAAATTGTTTAAACAAAGAGAAAGCTGATTAAATGTCTCACCGCCAGGGTCTGTGTTTTTACCCACACATTAGGCATGACTTATGTGTTTTTTAATATACCGCAGTGTTCTGCTATATATTAATGAACGCCCATCTTGAGCGACATTCACAATACTTCACAAGGCTTGCTCTTTATTTTTTCGGTCAGTCGAAAACCTAGTTGAAAAAAGACAGTGTATAAGAGAAGGGTGTTTGCCGTTTCGATCAGTCCCTTAAATTTCTGCTGAAAGAAACTACTCTGATACGGTATTCATTGGCGATGCATTCTGACTCATTGTTCTGGTCATGATCAGAATATTTCTTAATCGTCCAAAAGTTTCTTCCAAAGCTTGTGGTGCCTTTCGCCTATTTGCGCCGTCACCATGTTATATTYGAATAAGTTTGCATCTTGTCATAGGATTGCTTGAATGTGAAAATGCTGACTCAGTCCGTTCATATCGATCATGATTAATTGTCATAAATCTCGCATTCTGATTGGTTGGTGGTGCGTGCATTATGAGAGCACACAGCACGCGCGCGCACTTTCAGTTGCGTCGTTCCTATCCAATATAACGGTTATTATAAATTGTCCGTCTGTCCGTCTGTCCGACTGTCCGTCTGTCCGTCTGTCCGACTGTCCGACTGTCCGTCTGTCCGTCTGTCCGTCTGTCCGTCTGTCCGTCTGTCCGTCTGTCCGTCTGTCCGTCTGTCCGTCTGTCCGACTGTCCGTCTGTCCGTCTGTCCGTCTGTCCGTCTGTCCGTCTGTCCGTCTGTCCGTCTTTCCGTCTGTCCGTCTGTCTGTCTGTCTGTTTGTCCTCTTCAATCCGCCATAGCACAAGCTGCGATTGGAAAGATCAAGCAAAAATGCAGCAGTATTTTACAAATAAAACAGCTTTTRCCCGTGCTMCGTTAGTAATAAAGCACGCAGGARGTGGCGTAAGTACAAGAGAAGAGTAAGGAAGAAGAACGAGCCGTAGGCTWGTGCTTCTCATACTTCTTGAGTGCATGCTTACAACGCTTCCTAAGTGCGTTATTACTGAATGGAGAACGGAAAAGCTGTTTTATTCGTTTTATTATATAACTACTAAATTATTTTCGGTATTGGATATATTTACGCAAAAAGAAAGACGGTCGTAGGATCTAGCAGCACTTCCCGTGCGCGGATGGCGTTAGCACTGTGCTCCGTTCATCACTAATAAAAGCACAGTTTTTTGACTCTCCTGTTCACTCATGACGGAGACATACTGCTGCATTGGTAGGTGTTATAGAAGACACTATATTGGCCTAATGTGCAAAAATTTGAGGGAAGTTTTTTCCGATTCAATAGTTAACTTTGCATTTTTATCTAAATTGGGCTCCCTGTGTCGACTGGTAAACAAGTCACGTGAGTGTAGTTCTTCTCAGTTCAGCAAACAAATATGGCGCAGTTGTYTTTGTTGTTTATATTGAGCTTCGTTGCTTCGAGTTTTGCTTCTTCTTCTCTCCTTGGAGGGATAGAAAAAGTAGACCCTAAGGATCCTGAGCTACTCAAGGCGTTAAGCTATGCAGTGGATCTGTATAATATGCGTTCAAACAATCTTTATCGTCAAATGGCGACTGAAGTTAAAGACGCTACAAAACAGGTGAGCTACAGTAAAATATTTTCCACTCGWAAGAAAGTTTTTAGAGGATTTTTAAACCCTTGTTTAAAGTTAAAAAACTATTATTTGTTCAGTCATGTATGCATAAATGATCCGTAAACATCTTAAACCTTTTTGCTAAGGAACAATCAATTTTAAACAACAAATTTGTTGACGTTTTTCGTGTCATGGCACGTACATCACGAAGCCTCGTCTCACATTTTCGACGTCTTTTTGCTTTTTTCTTTCATTTTCGATGTTACTAAACCGTTGTCTTTCTTCTAGATTGTTGCTGGAGAAAAGTTCTGCATTGTAACGGTGATGGGGACATCACGGTCATGTCGAAATGAGGAAAAACACAAATCAGCCACGCTACAAGAATGTCCTGTCGACCATCTTAATGTAAGATTATAGCTTTATAGACAGTAATTCATTCGCTGATATAGGCTAGCAAGTAGTTGTTGYAGTTTTTCAGATAATTGTTTGGCTAAGGGCGTTTTAAAAATGTATAACATTAAGAATTCTGCACACAATTTTGTCAGGATTATTTTTAGAAATATATAATTTGGAAGAGAAGTTCACTTGAACTCAAGTTCGGAGCTAGGAATAGAAAGTGCTTTTGCATCATCTACAGAATTGGAATTCCCCATTGGAAGGATAGGTTTAAGGAAATATGCATTTTGAAATCACATCACATGCAAATATAGGAGTTGGCTTATTTGTGAACAGTTAGGGACAGGTCATAAAGTAAAGGGGGGAGGGTAAAAAACAGGGGGTTCGGAACACAATTTTGAACTTTTTAAAAAGGATTGGCTGTCTATAAAACTGTACATTAGGRGTGGGTCATTTTTCATTTCCTGCATGGTAACTTCATCATGCGGCCATCATATTTTCRACCTCATTTTATACTGGTTGAGCAAAAACAAAGCTCCTTTAAATCCAGTTTTATTCCCYKCCCCTTTTTACTTTATGAACAGTCYCTTYTGACTTGATTAAGTTATGCACAAGCATGTTTWAGGCCAAAATTTAGCTAGAGATCAYATTYTTAGTTCAAGCATGCACCTTTTCATCCACGTTTTGGGGTGAGAACTTGGTTTATGCAAAAAATGAAAAGACTCTTATGGGTGTCAGATTAGTGGATTATGCATGGATGCTTGAAGTCTCAACATGTTAGTTCTAACGAATCTTTCTTTTTAAATTGTTTTTGATTTAGATGCAATGTAAGTTTGAAGTGCTTATTGCACCATGGCAGAAGAAGAGCCCTGAAGATCTCCTCAACTTTGAATGTGCGGGTCTCAATGAAGAGTTATCCTGCACACCTCCTGCAGAAATTTCTAACAACAATCACGATGAAAATGTCAACATGATACATGCAAACAAAGTCAAACTACAGGTGCGTCATTTTGGATTGACTCTCAAATAATCTCTTTTCATCTTATTTCCCATTGGCATAGGGAGGGGGGGGGGTTAAAAGGGAGCAAACTCCCTCCCCAATATGTTTTATTAAACTTGTAGATATTGCGGGAAACTCTAGAGATGAAGAAATATGCATGTGTATTGGCAGGAAAAGGGTACATTAATTATTCCACTATGAGTGAGACCTCCCTGTACTCCTGTTATTACCATTGAAGTACAGTGATACCCCTATTGAGGACACACCCTTTATTAAATAAACAGCTGTACAGCCCTTAAACTCTCATCCTATGCATTTAAAGTAAAATGAACCTCTATTTTGACCACATCATAAAGGACATTTGGGCTCAAAAGATCCCATCTTCACATTATAAAAAAATGCATGATGAGCAAATAAAAAATAGGGGTTACTGACTTTGTTTAGCCAAATTGCATGGAAGTGTTCTTTATATCTGCTTTACAGCTTGCACTTGCCATTTACTTGCAAAATCTAATTAATGTGATGATTTTTTTGTTTAGCCTGTGAATGACGAAGAAAAACTTCAGCTACAAATGTTTGATGATTTCGTTGAGAAGTATGAGAAAAACTATGCRCATGACAAGATAGGTAAGTGAAAAATGCTAGAATTTCTAATGTAAAAAAAAAACATTCAAATTTGATCAAACCATGAAACAACCTCCAGTAAAAAAACTTTCAAATGTGATTGAACCATGAACCAAAGCCCTAGGCCATTCAAAGCCAGGGTATGGCTAACTCACAGATAAAATTAAAACTAGTGAAACCCTTTGAATCCAAAGAGGCCTAATGAACTCTACTCACATGTTATGCCGAGTCCAGAAATCAACCCTGAGACACCCGAGGTGAGAGGCAAGTGTACTACTACTGCTATGCCACCCTTGATTCACTCTATGATATACAGTACAGTACAGTACTCAAGGGGAAGTATAAGACCTTAGTTTGTATTGATTGTACTGTACTGAGCCTGATATGTTTGGAAATCAACAGAATACCTGCGTCGGTTCAAGATATTCCAACAAAACTTGGTACGGGCTAGGAAGATGAAAGAAATGGATTCTGGGACAGCTGAGTATGGTGTTACTCAATTCAGTGACCTCACAGGTATGGAAATGCACTCTATGCACTGTTTTCTGATAATTTCAGACCACCTGCCATTTACTTGACTACTATCGATAAATTTGGCTAAAACTTTGTGACYATGTATCATTACATCATGATGGTCATAAAACATCTAGCAGGAATAATGAGACTGATGGAACTGGATTTCCAAGCTTCACCTACAAAACCGCCAATTTGCCTCGCAGAGAAAATGGCACATTGCATARCATTGCATYGTTTCTGGCACGCAGTRTATTGTAGTTGACTAAGATTCTTTAAGGGTTAAATAATAACTGTTAATTTCCYCTTGAAACTCTATTATTAGTTTTTATYGATCTTTAAGTGTTAATGACATCAATGATTTATTCGACACAGAACATCAGTTAAACACTGCTTCAGGTTAATTTATTTGACTGAATGGGACTTTCTTTGCAATTGTTTCATATTTTTTTTGTTCATTTGTTTAGAAATGATTTAGTTGTTTGGTTTGTTTTCTTTAAGATAAAGCTGTTGTTTGAATTTTTTTTTTTCACTTTTCCTGTTATTAACAGCTGAGGAATTCCAGAAGTCATACATGATGCCAGGTTGGGGCAAGCCTCTGTACGAGATGAAACAAGCAAAGATTCCCAAGGGTGATATCCCAGATAGCTTTGACTGGAGAAMAAAAGGTTTGAAGCCATGAAAAATATTCTCGTTCATTATAATAATTAACAATAATTAAAATTTTCCATTACCTGAGTTTTTATATACGTGTAATATAATAATTTGAAATCTTGGATAAGGATTAGTCTGTCACATGTGGAAACTTCTTCACGATCAGCAGCCAAATCACACATGACATTTTTAACATTATTTTTTTCTTTTATTATTATTTTTGTGTTAGGTGCTGTTACTGCTGTTAAAAACCAGGTTTGTAGGCTTGTATGATGGACCTCTTTACCTTGGTGTACCTTGGGGTATTATTTTCCCATTTTAGACCATATGTCATTCCCTGGAGAATAAGATTCTTTGTTTAAGTTGCATCCATATTCATGTGTCTTCTCATGTGCAACCATTAAACAAAGGAATGATACTCTAGGTAATGACACATGGTCTAACATGAATAAACGTTACATCTAAGATCAGAAGGACTACTTATCTTAAGTACCAACGTCAACATAGAAATGGCTTAGTTTTTCGGAAAGGTTGATTTTAGGCATGTTTGTTTTTGTATTCCAGGGTGTTTGTGGATCTTGTTGGGCTTTTTCTACCACCGGCAATGTTGAGGGACAGTGGGCAATAAAGAAAGGAGAGCTGTTGTCTCTCAGTGAACAAGGTTAGTGTTCATGTATTAGCCATTCAAAGGATGAGTAAAAAATTGAGTCGAGCTTGGATTTGTGGTGCATTTTGGGACCCTTCAAAGGGATATAGATGCATATTTACACATGCATATCAATTAATGCATGTTCTCATTGTTTATTTTGATTCTTCTCTGTTTAGAATTGGTAGACTGTGACAAGGTGGACCAGGGATGTAATGGAGGGCTGCCTGCTAATGCATACAAGCAGATTGAAAAACTTGGTAAATCCATACATACATTATTATTATCCATCCATTCATTCAATTCACTTGCCATCGATCCATCCATCTGTCTACTCACGATGCATCTATCCTAAGCTTCCATCCATTCATTCAATTCACTTGCCATTCCATCGTATTCTCTTGCCATCAATCCATCCATCTGTCTTCCCTCCATGCATTTATCCCATGTATTAATTTACAATACTTATGTAATATATAAGATACGAAAAGAACAGATGATGYTTCGTAAACTGAGGGTTTACCTACTTAACATGTTTCGGCAAAAAATTTTGCCATCTTCAAAAGCGCAAAGAGAGTTGAAAGAAATGGAAAATAAAACGAAAATAAAAGGACTATTGTCAATATAATATTAAGWTTGATATATTTAACTTGTTGGTTAAGCGAAAGCGTCAACCAATAAAGTGCAGAGCTTCCTTTATCTTTAAAGTATACTCATGTGCAGTGTGATCTATTTTCTTGAAACAATCCTATACATATATATATATATTTATTTATTTATATTTATGTATTTCTACCCACTGTTTCCCAGGTGGCCTAGAGACAGAGAAGGAGTACCCATACAGTGGTAGAGACAGCAAGTGCCAGTTTGACAAGTCTGAAGTAAAAGTCACTATTAATGACTCTGTCGCAATCTCYAAAGATGAAAATGGTAAACTTTAAACCTTGCAAATCCTAACTAACAAAATACAGTGGGGTCCCATTATCTGTAACGTTCTGTGCCAAGTTGTACAAAGGATGGATAGTGCTATCTGACTGACAAATCTTATTTATTCATTGGATAACAGCATTGATTTATTCAATCTTTTATTTCTTTTTTCCTAAGAAATGGCTGCCTGGTTAGTCAAGAATGGTCCAATCTCCATTGGAATCAATGCTAATATGATGCAGGTATGTATTGTACATGTAGCAGAGCCAATAYAGTATACATCTGGGCCCAGTTGTATGAAGCCTGGATAGCTCTATCCGATGGATAAATCCTTATCCAGTGGATAATTTTATTGGAAAACAGCATCGACTTATCCACTGGATAAGGATTTATCTGTCAGACAGCGCTATCCAAGCTTCGTACATCTTGGCCCTGTAGATGTGGTATAGATGTTAGTAGAGTTTGTCAGAACTATCCTTTGATTTGAGGGAATTTGTCTAAGTTAAATCTCCCGTTTTCCTCTCTCCACAAACCCCAAGATGCTAAATTAGCCATGCCCTGACATTGACCAGCCCACAGGCCGTAATGTTTCAGGGTTTTTCTTTTGTTTCATCCCCAAGGTAAATCAGCCTAAAGATTGTTTCCAAAGTGCATTCTAATGCCCAATGTTTTTGTACTATTTTCRTTCAGTTTTACCTTGGAGGAGTTGCCCATCCTTGGAAGATTTTCTGTAGTCCTAGCAGCCTGAACCATGGTGTATTGATCGTAGGATATGGAGTCAGTAAGTAGGCACAAAGAAAATAACTTATAAAGCTCTTTACATACACTGGACCCATGGCTATACAGCCTCTGTTATGACTGTGTGTCTTGTAAGCCATGTTTGAGGCTAACATTGCATTGTACATCTCAAGAGGAAGTTTGTTTACACTCACTAGCCTACTCACTAAAGGTGTGAGAGCTGATTGTTAATGGTGCCGTGTTACTGWAAATCTGGAAATATAGTGTATGACTGTGTGTCTTGTAAGCCATGTTTGAGGCTACCATTGCATTGTACATCCTAAGAGGTCTGTTTACACTCACTAACAAAAGGCGTGAGGGCTGACCAGTCATGGTGTTTTGCTAAGTGTCTCATGCTGTGTGTCTTGTGTCTCAAAAGGTCTAATTGTTTTATAATCTTCTTCACAGAACATGGCCTCTTCGGCAGCACCCCATATTGGATTATCAAGAATAGCTGGGGAGCAAGCTGGGGTGTACAGGTAACTGAATCTAAGATATTATCAGGAAAATGTGACACATGATTTGTTTATTTGTAATATTCCCAATCTTTGTTTGCATATTACATCATTATGGACATGTGTTTCACAAATGATATCTCATTAGCTTTCATTGTTCATACCATTGACATGTTTGCCATGTCTGCGTCATTTGACTCTCTTGGGAATGTTCGTAATATTATTGATGAATTGTGTTAACATTATTTCTTGATTGATGATGATGACCGATCGATGATGGTGGATGATTGATGATAAATATAATGATGTTWATAATATTGATAATGACTGATAGATAATGGTGGATGATTGATGATAAATATAATGATGATAATAATRATAATGATGGACAATTGATGATGATGATAGTATAAAATGACTGATTGATAATGTTAAATRATGATAATGATAACTGATGATGATTGATTCATGATGCCAATGATGATAAAGCTGCGACACTTACWAGCAAGTTAATGAAGTCCTCCTCTAATTCTTCTTTCCCTAGGGTTATTATCTTATCTACCGTGGAGGTGGCTGTTGTGGTCTCAACACTGCTTGTACCTCAGCTGTTGTTGACTAACCTAATCACAGACTCGACTCTTAATGTCATGAAATATTTTTTATATATTTAATTCCCTTTCTATCTCACTACACCATTTTGAACTTTTTTTACGAATCATAGAATCAAAAGAAACCAAAAGCTTCGAAAGCTATTCAATGTACCAAAAATACACAAGTTCAATTTTTACATTTACTTCAATTTTTACACATATAAAATTGTAGAATAGAAATGCATTTATGCTCAATCTATATCAATAATTTTAGAGGGAGGGGGACAGAATTWGGAATGTACTTTATTATCTTGGCACTGTATTAACGCTATTTTGATTTTTCATCATATTTGGAATGAGTTGGTACTAGCTATGCTATGAACAGTTATCTGGTAAAAGTTTTTAATATAAAAATTCAGCGATAAAATATCAATTGAAAAGTTGATTTCAAAAATTACACCACYGTTGTTWCAGAAATAATAAAACTCTTTTAATCATTAATATTTTTCTTAAAGGATTTATATGTTTTGTTTCTTTTTACCGAAGATGTATTTAAAGTGCAATTGGCTTTGTATGTCAGGCGATGGCAGGCACATTTTCCACAACCATCTCTAAGAAGAATGGGAACTTGAGGAATCTTGAATGAATGAATGGAAAAGAATTGGAATCACAGAGATGAGAATTGAGCCCGTTGGGTTTCGGAATCGGATTATTTTCAAATTTGTACAAAACCCAGAGGGTAAAAAAGTCAAATGTAAATTTGACAGTGATAAAAAATTGCGTCTATAAACCAAAAAGACGTACTACAAAATTAAGTCCCACTTTATAGCTTGGTAAACATGTTACTTGGGTCAAAAGGCAAGCAAACGAATGTCGAAAGGTCAATTACCTAACAAAAGGGGCAATAATATAAATGGTTATCGTATAAATCATTGTTAATAGAGGGAACCCCTCTATTAACTTTGTATAAATGTACTTTGGGCAATACTAACATTTTGCTTCACAATTAAAAACATTTCCTCAAGGGTATGAAAACTAGCGAAAACTATCATTCTGATGAAGGCTAGCACAAGTTACAGCCTAAACGTCACGTTCTTACATTTATACCATGTTTAAACGCGAAAKCYTCRAAGATACTATGGCCAAAACTAGTTACAGCTATATCGAGAATGGAGTGTCTTGTTCGTGCTCTTAAAGTAAAAAAACTGAAAGAAATGGGTTCTCCGCTTCTCAAAAACCGCGGCAACACACACTCGTGGTTTCCTTCTCCTTTTACAGACCTGCAGACCATAAGGTCAGCCTGAGTATCATTTTAGGGTCACTGAACCTTRGACGTATGTCGTTTGTTTGTAAGTCAATACGAACTCTTACCGGTGGAAAACTTCCACACCTGTTGAAAAAACTACAAAATAATCAAACAAGCCAACTAAAACACGACAAAACTTTATACCACAGAGCTTGGAAATTTAAAATAATTGGTTTATATATACTATTTTGGAAGTAATTTTGAACTGATAAAAAAAGRCTAGGTTTAGAAGCGGTGTTGTGTGCCAAAATGTAATGGCCAAACGGGCAAATGATATGTGAGTTAATTTATACAAAGCTACCGATCAAAACAAATTCAAACAATTCACCAAGTCCTGCAAGGTAGGTGTGTTTTCTTGCAGGTGCTTGAGAAAAACAAACTACCTAATATCGGAAAAATTCCTTTAGAGCTTTGGGTTAGCGGTAAGCGAAGAACAAGTCGTCCAGGAGACAGTTGGTGAGTTGATATTTTACCTTTTCCTTTTAATATATATGAATGAACCCTTCTRAAACCAAGAATTAATGCTAAGTTCGTAGGAAAATGAACCCAATTTTTTTAGAAATAGGAAAGATTTCCGTGTTTTTTCTTAGTTCGAAGATTTRATATAACTTGAATCAACGATTTATAAGATGCTGTGTTTTAACTTCTAATCTTTTGRTCAAGTTAAAAAAGTGGTTTACTATTGAATTACCATTAAGTTTTATTCTTGATTTTTCTCTTTCKTTTTATTTTTCTTTCTTTTCTTTTTTGCAAGTCATATTTTATTTGCAAAACATTGACAACAGCTTGAAAAAAATTCTCGAATCTTTTTTCCTTTTTTATAGCAACAAAATCTATAATCTAAGGTATTCTATTTTTCTTCATTTCTACTTCGTTTACTGCTGTGATGTAAAACTCACACCGTACAGTTTTGATGCTTTCAAACCCAGCTTCAAGATTTTATCATTAGAGAAGTCAGTACGCATATTTTAAAATTTCAGTAGGAAAATTTCGATTTCTTCTTGCAGTATACGACCCAAAATGGAAGTCACTTTGCTGATACTGTCAGCATTCATATGCGGAACTTTGGGTAAGTCTTTTACCAACGTTTTTGGGTAAGTTTTTTAAATACTTCGTAAGCTTGTAATGGTTTGAGCCAAACACRACCATGGCAAAACTGAAAATGGTCATTACGTAGGAATGGCATGACATCAACTTTGAATCGATTGGCATCAGCTGTTTTTGCTTTCTCAACTTTTCATATTCTCACTACAAGACCAAATGATTCTGATAACGCTAWTTCATTCGCTAAATTTCTGATATTTCCATAACCATTCAATCTTGATGTCACTACGTACACTTACCAGAACATTTCGAATATGTTTTCAAAGAAATTTCCTCCCATTTCTAAAACCAAGATTATTTTTTTAATTCCCAATTTGTCGCACACAGATTTTAACTTTTATGGACTTAAAGGGATTTATTTGCAGAGTAAAACTCTAAATATTATAAATACTTATTTCAGTCGTTGAATCGAAAATTCAAAGATTCAAAAATCCTTCACTCGCACATTACTCTCTTGCGCAATTGACTTAATTACAGTTATGAGGAAAAAGGCATCCGGCAATCTTATTTGTTTCGATCTTAATTTTTTAAATACCAGACATAAATACTAGTCGACTAAAAAAATCTTATAAATTAATTTGTTTYATGGTTGTATAGCCGTTCCCCTCGTACGAGAAAGAAGACAGTACGCCGTGCAGTATGGAACTACTTATTCATCTCCATATTCATCATATTATGGGATGCCTATGCAAGCACAAGAGACTGAGTGTCAAATGAGGCGACGCATGAGCGAGCCATCGTGGACCAAGCCTGAATGTAATCCTGATGGCTCGTTCAGAGAGTACCAGTGCGAGCCGTACTCGAGGTTCAAGTGTTGGTGCGTGTACTCTAACGGCATGATGATTCCAGGTAAGATTGGTTATATAGTACAGCCAGACACATGATGATGATGATGGTACGGTACGACAAATGCCCGGGGGGGGGGGGGATACTCTTGCCAGTTTAGGTTAGGGATGTGCCGCTGAGCCCACTGAACCCTGACCCAGTTCCAGAGTAAAATTGCTGAAATTCATACCCTGTTCCAGAGCAAGATCGCTGAACATCACAACCTGTTCCGGTATTGCGAAAATGGATACCCTGTTCCAGAGAGGAGAGAGCGTGATTTCATATACCCTGTCCCAGAGCGAGCGCGATTTTATATACCATGTTCCAGAATAGAATCGCTGAAAACCATACCCTGTTTGGCGGCACGTACCCGTATAGCGAATATAGGGGAGTAGCCCCCCCTCCCCCCCCGGGGACAAATGATGCTGGATGATGGTTGAACCAGTTATAGGGAATCTTAAAACCTGCCATAAAAGACGTTCACGCGGGTGTGATATCGCTACAGTCGATTGTGATATACAGGATAGCCTAACGCTTATCTGGTCACGACACGACACGGCACACGCGCATCTGCACCCCAAGTACTTCTTTTCAGTCATGACGAATCTCAATCTCGTACCCAGATTCTTTATTTTGTGCATGTTGGACGAAAATTATCTCGTCGAGCATGCGCAGTAAGAAATAAAGGCTCTGGTACGGATCAGCTCTCAACTTTTTTTCCTGGAATTCCGTAATTTAACTGAAATAATGGAATGCGAAATCTGCTAAAATTAATTGAGCTGTGCTATCTATAACTGATTAGACATATCTATAATTAGACATGTGACAAGATTTGAATGTTTCAGGATTGTATGATTCACTGAGGACTAATATGGTTTTGAATTCAACTGAGTTATTTTTAATTTTTCCCGCGCAGGTTCAGAGAAGGACTTCAAAGGTGACCCAGAAGTCGAAAGCAAGAAAATGAACTGTGCAGCCAAACGTGCCAGCGCCCCAAAACCAGCCCCCAAACCACCACCAGTCAAGACTCCGTACCAGGACCGTAGCATCGGGTGGCACCTGGCTTACCGAGATGCCGCTATAAGAAATAACCCGTACGGAGCTCTCTACGCCATGTACGGCTACCCGGCATACGGCGCAATGCCTTACTACCCTCAGCCTGCTGTCTCTTACAGCGCCCCGGTGTCTCCCCCTGTATCTACTTACTCTTCCGCACCTGTATCTTCTTACACGGGATGCCCCGATCCTTGTCTTCCTCCCTGTAATTGCGTACCTGGTACATACCGGGGAGTACTTCCACATGTTAACAAAGGGCATCTTCCCGTCAAGRCAATGCCTGTTGCGGATAAGGAAGAGGATRAGGAAGACGAGGATGAACCAGAAGAKGAGAAGAAATCCGAGGATGAGTCATCACAAGATGATGACGATGATGACAAAGATGATGATGATGTGAACAATGAAACAGAAAAGAATGAAGATGACAAGAATGCAGTAGCAGCARAAGAAGAAGAAGAAGACATCGATAAAGAAAAGGCAAAAGAAGACAAACCCAGCACGAAAAAGGAGGAGAATAAGAAAGACGAACCAGCTAAGACAAAGGTCGAAAACAACAAGAAAGCTACTCCAGAGAAAAAGGAAGACACCTTAAACAAGAAGGAAGTTAAAGAAACCAAGACTGTTGTCGAAACGAAAAAGAATGACGAAAAAACGGTCAAAAAGACACAAGATGGTATGTCTAGTATAGTGATGTGCATGCACGCAAAAGCTAGCAAAATGGGCGGGAAATAGGTACTGGTGGGCACGCGCGTTTGAAGAAAGTGACGATAAAAATTGGCGGGAAAAAAGCATCAATGTGATTTCACTTTGAAATTGAAAAAATAACATCTCAGTTTATTTCTCAGTGATATTTTTATTTATGATAAAAAAGAAAGATTTCAAAAATGAAATATAATTTTCGATTTGAAAATACCTCGGGGAATGCAATAATCGTTCTTTCGTTTTTTGAGCTTGCGGCAATGTCTCTAGTGATATTATATGATGTTCATTTTGAATTCTTTTTCAGCCAAAAAGAGTGACAAACCAGAGAAAAAGGACAAGCAAATCGATGGTATTGATGAAGAAGACGAAGAAGACGTCTAACCATAGTAACCATTGATTGTCTAACGACCAGTCTTTCATTTATTGTTCTCGTCGTGTAACTGATGGTGKTGTAAAGTTTCGTATTAAAATCGTCAAATTTTGAAGAAAAACATTTTCTTCTATATTCACGACTCCGACAAACGATACTATAAGTATGAGTGAAAATAACTTCCCTCTGCACARCAGTTCACATTTTAAAATCTAAACTCCAATAGTCCCCTTCACAGCTCCCTGCGCCATCTTGAAATGTAGCCGTGACTTTGCATCGAAGCGAGACAAACGCTGAGCTTGCAATGATAGAGACCTTTTTTTACGGCACCTTGAACGATTATTCACATGTCTCTATCATTACAAGCTCACCGTTCGTCTCGCTTCGATGCAAAGGCACGGCTACCTTTCAAGATGGCGCAGGGAACTGTGAAGGGGACTATTGGCTGGGGACAATTTAGTGTTTCTTGGGAACGAAGATCAGTGATGCTGCAACAGAAATCGTCCGCCCCCCTCCCCACCCCCCTCCCAAATTCGATAATTCGATAAATAATGACCGGTTCCTTGGACTTTATAGATACACTGCGAAATCTCTATATTCCCTCTGTTCATGTAGAGTTTTATGTCCTTTTATGGCTGTGATTTCAATGATAAGAGAACTAAAAAGGCTCCGTCATTGAGAACGACACGAAAAGTGAACTTATTGGAGCGATTGGATAAACAATTTAACAATCATTTTATTGGAAAAATCCTTATCAGAAAAACACTTAAGCTAGAAGGCTTAAGCACCTTTCTAGAGCTTTCTATCGCTGAGATTCCTTCGTCTATCGTGTTTGAAAGCATCTCTCATCAGTGATTACTGAGCTGATCTTGTCAAAAGCCATAATACAACAAAAGAATGTTGTCTGTGTTTAATACCCGCTTGAGGCAAATTTGCTGCTTTTAAAACCTTGATACCCTTAAACGACCTTTGTCTTTGAGCTGAACAAMAGTCAGGGCACTGCTAACTCACAGATTGAATTGGATTTAAAGTATTAGCCTAGGTTTTGCGGAGGGGAGGAAAACTGGAGAACCCAGAGAAAAACTAGTGTTTTCATTCGAATCACGGGAGAGAATGGCTGTGGTAAAACAGTGATTCCAAAATGGAAATAAGGAAGGATTCAAATGAGGTATTATTAGGGGAACCAAGAGAATATGATTCTCTTAGGGGGACTTATTTTTTATACATATTTGTTTAATTTTCAATGCACTCTTCACAAAATTGTCGTAGATGCAAGGCTAACATGGAAACACATCTGGATGGAATTTGTGTCATTCCTTTTGTATTTCAGTGCATGTGAGCCTTGCATCCAAGATAATTTTCAGAAGGGTCCATTCCAACGGTGAAAGACAAGCCCCTTGTCTTTCCCCTCAGGCCAGTCTACTCGTGCAATATATGTACACGCTACGGCAATCTTTAACATCACAGAAGTTTATCTTTAACTTGAATACTTCGGCTTAATTCTGTAGACTGTAGAAGAAAACGATGGATTTTCGTAGAAAGCATAACAAAAGATTCTCCAACGTTCTCACTCTTCCTCGATTACTAACGGTCCAYTAAAGGCGCGATTACACGTGGGTGCAATTTTCTCTGCAACTTGTCTCGCAACGGCGTTGAGACACAAGTTGCATGGAGCTTTGCAGCGTGTAACCTACAGCGCAATCTGAAAAATGTTGCGAGGCAAGTTGCAGCAATTGTTGCAAAAAGTAGAATTTATTTCTACTTTTGGCAATGATTGCGTCTCCGTTGCACCGTGTAGACAATCTTGCAACTTCTATCGCAAAGCTGTTGGGAGACAACTTGCAGAGAAAATTGCTCCGTGTAAGCGAGCCTTAAGCGCATCGTTTACAACTAGAGTGCATATCATATTTCCTTCAAAAGCTTTGTAAGAAATTGCACAAATTTGCACAAATAAGTAAGTTCAGTAGACATCAGTAGACCGTAGACCTACAAATCTTTGTACTGAATTTGTACAAATTTTCACGGATATATGGTATGTACTCTACTGTCACAGCAAAAAAACGTAATTTCTATTTTTTTTWAATAGAAAATTCTAGTTTTTGTTCGCAATAAAGAGGGGAGAAAAATGCACAATTCTTCCAAAACGATATTGCCAAGCATCGGAAAACTTGAGTATCACTGGTTATAAAGCATCCAGAAAAGTTTTCTTATTAATGTTTTTAAGCATAGAGCTATCTTCATCTCGATCCGTAGAAAATAACTATTGATTTTATCATCCAGTAACATCTTAATTGCTATTATTTAGGCGGGGAATTGTCTTGTGAAGTGAAGTGGATTGCCCAGCAGCATCAAGGGTCATGTCATCATTCTTGCTTGACAATCAACTTGAAAATAAAATCATAATAAAAAATATAAATATTTACTGCATTCAGCATTGGTTTATGCAATTATTTAAAGGTGCTTCAGTAGCTTTTGCGCGTTAAATTTTGATTTTTTCTTAGCCGTGAGAACGAAAATGTGGATCTAGAGTTGTGTTTCAGAAGACTCCGTTTTCATTGCTATCTTAGCTTTACGTGACTTGGAGTATCTCACGCAAATCTTACCTTATCGCGAACTAACTATTAATTGTCTTCAAATAAGGCAACGTCTATTTTAAGCATACCGGTACGGTAAAAATAAAATAAAGTCTTGATTGATACTACACTAGAAAAACAAGTATACTAGTAAACGAACAAGCAAGGAAGGAAGCATACAAAGAAGCATACATAGAAGCACTATATACAAAGAAGAAAAGAAACAAGCAAACAGTCAAGGAAGGAAGAAAGCATACGAACAGGCAAACCGCAAGCAAACGAGCAAACGAGCAAACGAGCAAACGAGCAAACGAGCAAACGAGCAAACGAGCAAAACAATATTAGCAGCGTGCTGCAGTCCAGTCCCCCAAGCCTTGTAACATTTCTATCAAGTTGAATCACCCCCCATAGTAAGCAATTAAGCGGCCGTTAGTCATTACCCCAACCTAATTATACACTCAATGATTTATATGCGTCATCTCTGCGTGCTAGGTGTCATCAGAAAGGCTATAACTGTACTATCTGCCAGTGTTGCTTTCAATTTGCTTTTTTTAGACCCAGTCTGCATTCCTTAGTGGTCTTGGCTTTCATACCTCACTGGGTTATTACTGCGCTATTGTGTCAGTTTTAGTACGTGCTTGTGTCGATGACTTAACTCAGACTTGAATCCAGAAATAATACGGAGTTTAATTTGAACGCGGAGGAGTTTTTGACAGTAGCATACAAAAAACAAGGTATGTGCTATCGTATCGTCAAAGGTACAGTATACTTCTGTGAAGTTGATAGAACGCTAACATAGCTCTTCTGACAGCATCAAAAACGTTTTTCAGATAGAGGGAGTTTTACTTATGACGGTTTTTCTTCCCGCAAACGGCACGGCAAGCATGACCACGTTTTCATCGTTTTACTTAACCTTTTGCAAACCTTCTCACTCCACACAAATATTCTTTTGTTTTTCTACCACTTGGATTGTTTTTTGCAATTCCTTTTCCGGAGTTTATAATAATTTTTCACCGTTCAACCGTGAACGAAAATCTAAAACTCTCTATTCAATTCGTTTTACTTGGAACTTATAAACTAGACTTGTGATGTTGTTGTAGCCACTGGCAGTTTAACTGAATTATCATCAACCAATTTTCCTATATTTATTGCCGACATGAGAGAGTACTTAAAATCAACACAACCTTCTTGAGTTCAATGAACATATGTTTTAGCGTGTTTGGATTGCAAACAAAAAATACAAGTGTTCAAATCGATACAGATAGAATGTTAATCATATCTAATACAGTTAGTTTCTGTTGGCGTAACTTTATATTATGCAATGTATAGTTAAACTGCAAGTATTTACAATTCCTAGCATATTTTTGAGGGATATGTAGATGATATTTATTGTCTCATAGTGACGAATGAGAAACAGCAAAAGATAGAATTGACACATAACAATGATCATATCGATGGTGGAAAAATCTTCTCAAATGACTGCCTTGTAAATAGGAATGGTAAACTTATCCCAATAAGAGAATTAAGATAGCAAATTGATTGGTTATCCGCTCAAGTTTAAGAACTTCCTCGCTAATTGTTTCCATCTCGAGATATCGGGCAAGCTACGAAAATAACCTAAAGATGAAGCCGAAGGTTTAATAGGGTACTTGACCCGGACGCATATGTTTAGGGCAAACAGGACAGATTGGATCACCATTCTGATACTGCTGCGAATCTAAGTTTAAAACTCGAGACTTGTACGATAAGATGCTGAGCACCGTCAAGCCAACAGCGGTTTAGTCCATTTTAAAGTGTTCGATGAAAACATTTTTTGAATGAAATTTTTCTGTGAAAATTAAGTTCAAGGTCAGTACTTCGCGCACGCGTCATGGGAAATGCGCCGGAATATTCTGGATGCTCGGTTTTAGTTTTTTTTTTCGATTTTTCTCCCTCTTCAAAATGGACTCCTTTATTGCARGTCTGCTGTATCTGCTGTAGGTGGAGTTTGTAAGTTTTAGCATCACATTATAGCATTGTCTGTTGCTATTGCAGACGTCATAGAAGCTATAAGATTTTAGAGTGCGATTTTAAGTAGAAGGAGGACTGAGCTTATCATAAGGTTAGATATTCGAAAATTACTGAATTTGAGCGTCCGACTACCTTGTACACCCAAGTAAACGGCTTTGCGCATTGTCAGTGCAAAAAAACCAGCTCATTCTACTTAGGCTTTTAAATACATGCCAATCGAATAATCTAAAGTTTATGCTACGAAGTGTCAAAAGAGGATTTCTTTCTGTTCAGTTATCCCTGCGTTAGCCATTATCAYTCCTAATGATGTTCTTAACAACCATATCACGACCATCAGTGTAACTTGTATTTGATCTATTTTCATTCGGTCTTAGCTCAAATGCCGAAATAGTCTTAAATATAATCTACCCAAGGCCAACCCATCCGGCTTATTTTCAGTTTAATCATTACCATGCCTATATATGTAGCCGAGAGGCAGATTCTAGATCACTTAGATTTGTGTTGCTATAAATAAAGCTACTTAAGTTCAACTGGCGATGGATCTTAGACTTAAGTGCGTCGGGAGCGCGAGGCGAAGGCGATCGATGCAAGGCCGAGGACCAATAATTGCTCATTTTTAAAGCCGTTTAAAGTATGTTAAAACGATTTWATCCATAATTGCCAGCTCGTTTATGGAATCTGGTGTAATTTCACAAGAACATTTTCTCTTTGTCTAGCAGATATTTTAAGGACAGTATTTCAGGATTACCGTGGGTGAACAATGAGAAGACGCAAGAACAGTCAGCAGCCTAATCTGAAGTGTGTTCGTGTGATGGTGATGGGAAAAGACGGTGTTGGAAAAACAGGTAAACTATTCTTCCCACAACTTTGAAACGTCACAGGAAATTAACGTTTAGTAAAGTATGCGACAGCGTGGGTAGCTAGTGCGCTTACTCTTGCTGTCAGGTCTGGGAGTCCCGTCTTGGTACTGGTGCATGCGGAGAAAAAAAATATTCAAAGAGATATGTGAGGATATGTAGTGGCAAGTTCCTGCCCGCCATGTCTGCCTGCTGAGATGCGCAGGGGTTTTGATGCAACTCTGGGCACTGCCGAGCGCAAAGGGAGTAGAATTTATCGTAAGAGTTATACAAGGAACATGAACAGTTTTGCGCCCGTCGCGTTTCAGACGATTTAATCCTCCTATGACAAAACATATGAACTTTTTGTCTGGAGCAAACTGAATGCGTCAGAAATATGCGGCTTATCGAAGCTTAGGGATGGTGAGGTGGTGATGGCGTTGAAATACGAACGGATTGCATGACGATTGTGATGGCGAAAATGATGATAGCGATGATGACGATGATAAAGATGAAGATGAAGAGGATGTTGACGGATGATGATGATAATGATGATGATTATGTTAAAGGATAATGATGATGCAAACGATGATGATTCATGCCAGTACTTATTCGTCTTTGCAGCTCTTATCGTAAGATATCTGACGAGGCGATATATCCACGAGTACGACAAGACTCTAGAATCGACCTATCGACATCACCTTCAAATTGAAAACGAATTTATCTATCTAGATTTAATGGACACGGCGGGTGAGGTGGGTACCTTTGGGATGTTCCCTGGAACATTGATCTGTTTTCCATGTCTCTCCACGCGAAGGGATCCGAAATTCAAAACAAAAACAAAAAACAAAACAAAACAAAACAAAACAAAACTGATTGAAATAATGGAATGGAATCCGAATCAAAGACCTTGAATCCAAAAACCGGAATACTCTTTAAACGTTGCGCAATCCGTAATTATCTGGCCGTTTGTATAAATACAAGAGGGGAGGAAAAGTTAGCTATCTTTCTAAAAGTTAAAGAAGAATATGAAGTCGTTGTATGTATACCTTTTTAGCATATACCAACTTGTGTACTTCCTAAGAACGCGCGCRCTCATTGGTAGCAATTATTCGCCTCAGACTCAGTGAATATGGAGAATATTTACTTTGCCTTCATTTCGGCGAATAATTGCTATACTTATACTCGCCTCTTACCTCTAGGAGTCACGGCGGGTTGGATTCCTTACTAAACTCGGCATCTTATGTGAAAAGAGATCGTTAATAGGTCTCTCCCTTGCAACAATTTGAGGGTTTTTTCCCCGGGTTCGAGCCCCGGTTTTCCTTCCTCCATGAAACTTAAAGAGCTAAATTCCAATTAAATCTGTAAGTCTAACTGGCTTTGATAAGCCCAGAGGTTTGTTTCAGGGTATCGATAGAACGATTTGAAGCCGTGATGACATTAAACTTGATTATACTCCTTTTGCTGAGTTTGTTGCGGCTACTGTGCATGACTCAACTAATGTAGACCGACCCTGATTATTTTTAATCCGATGTACTGTGTTTTAATTTGGCATTGTTGTATTTTTTCTTCAAGAACAACCAGTCCAAACTCGAGCGCTGTCTCTCCAACGGCGACATGTTCCTTCTGCTTTACTCAATCGTCGACCACGCATCGTTCGACGAGGTAGCGCGCATCGCGCGTTACATCAAAGATCACAAATACCAAGAAGCACGCCTATTGATCTTAATAGGAAACAAGCGTGATTTAGGACACATACGGAAGGTAGATGAGACTGAAGGGAGTGCCTTAGCACAGGAACTTGACTGCCCTTTCTATGAAATATCAGTATCTGAATGCGACGGCTACAAAGAGGTATCTGATATGGTCTACATGTGTCTGAAGAAATATCTACAAAACGATAAACAAGACATGACAAAAGCACGGGTTGCCAGTAGCACCTCTTCACTTATAAAAATGAAAGACGGTTGGATGCGCAAAGCTGGGGCCATGAGACGCAAATCGGTTACTACTTTATAGCATTAGTGCGCATGTCATGTGCATGAGCTGCGCTGACCAGACATATAGAATTTTATATCAAATACGTTGTCATCGAGAACATAAGTATGTTGAACTGCGGATTTTAATTAATTGTAAATATCTTGTTTTAGAAACACATAATGTAGGGCTGTYAACTTTCCCGGATAAACCGGGAGTCTCCAGATTTTGGACCGTGTCTCCCGGTCTCCAGATTAGAGTATCAAATCTCCCGGATAATCCCCGAAGCTGACCATTTCTTTTCTTGTGAGACTAGACTTTCACAACCATAAAATTCCTATTGTTGTTTGTGTTATTTTATATCGCTAACAAAATCAAAACGTTCCTCATGAACTGTTCTTGCAAGCAGGCCATTGTAATATAAGCGATTATCTGATTGGTCAGAAATAAACCAATCACATCAAATGTTACAAAGCGAAAGACGTCTTTTCGCGCGCTTTTTGAAGCGCTGTGACGTCATGCCCCTTCCCTATCAATTCTCCAGATTTGAATATCTTGGGGGTTGACAGCCCTGACATATACTTTTTCAAACTCTCTACTTTGTACGTTTCATACAGCATAATAGAATGCAAGTAGTAACTTATGATTGTCAAATTAATATTTGAACCTGTGTTGAAGATTTACTGTCAAAAGAGACAAGTCAGATGGTGAAGGCTCCTGTGGCTTCGTATGGTGGTCCATAAGAGACATGCAGCAAGTTAGACGGGTTGCTGCATGATCAGTTGCTGCATCAGTTAGACCAGTTGCTGCATCTTAATGCGGAACGAGCTGTCGTGACGAGTTTGCCATAACTTACAGCACTCGTCCAACACAGTGCAGTAACTCGTTTCTATCTTATTTTCAGCAGCTCGTAAAACTTGCTCTATGTCTCTCAGCTTACGGGTCACTGTAGCCTCTTTCCTTTCCCTTCCCGGCCCTAAGCTCTTTGYCTTTTGGTCATAAATAGACATAAAATCAAGAAGTTGATAAAAGTAGTAATTATGACAATATTCATGAAAAAGATTGACCACATGAAAAAGATTGACCATGAGAATTACAACATCAGCAACACAGGCAATTTATTGGATTTACTGATCATAGCAAGGGGTTAATCATCTACGGTCTAGAAGCCGACTAACCTCTCCCTTAGGCTTCGGTCGAGCTTCCTGGCGAAATCTCCGGCCTATCCGTGATACCATACGAAGCTTCAGCATTCGATGTCTGAAAGTATGGTCCCCGGTTATGTGTTTTGTAATTACTCATTAAAAATGAATTCAAAAAAATATCTCTTTTTTACCACCCTCCCCTCCCCCGGAACAATTTTTAAACTGCTGACCAAAAGTACAGCTGTTTCATATTGAGCAACAACAACATGGCCGCCACCAYGTGAAAATTCTTCTCCAAATAAAATCTTCTAAGAACTCTTCAAAAATCAAAATAAAACGTACCTCTGTCAACATGGTTCGTATGAGGAAAGCCAAGGGACAGAAATGGAGGAAAGGACATAGCTGCGAGTCTAATCCCAAGACGAACAAACATCGGTCCCAGATGCGAAGAGGAGTGATAACTGGACAGAATGTTGGAAATACTTCGAATCTAACGACCAAAGCACTACAAAAACACAACGAAATACAGGACTCGAATATAGAATATGATGAAGATGATGTGATGAGCACGAAGAGTGCTGGGTTGTTTAGTATAGGAGGTCTTACGGATTGTTCTAATCCTGTTTTTGAGAACGTGAAGCGTTTTTGGAACTCGCAAGCCAGTCACCAGAAAGAGGTTGGTTTTATCTGTCTAGTTTTTTAAGTATTAAAGTCGTTTTAGTTTCAAAAATTGAAGATACGAATCAATATATCTGGTTAACAGTATTCAAAGTCTTTTATTGAACCCTTAAACAACCTCTAAGCTGATCAAAGTCATGGCATGGCTAATCAATAACTCACATGTCCAAGTGGGATTTAGCTTGTTACTGTAGGTTCTGTGGCTGCCATGACGTCACATGAAAAACCTCTATAGATGAGAGTAGAATTTTTATGACTGTGAATGGCATAACATAAGGCAAAGGGCAATGTTACAGTGTTGTTGACAATATTTGAACCACAACATTTCCAATCCATGCTTACCCAATGAAAATGACTAGACATGTTATAGTCCAGATGCTGGCCCTTTCTTTGACCACTGTGCTTTTTTGGGATGCCTGTCCTTTCTGTGTCAATCACAGGCTGTCCAAAAACTACAGAACAGTCAAAGGAGGGGGCAACACTGGACCAAGACACATTACAACAGCTATACAAGTTTCAGGACTCAGTATCGTTAAACCTTCTTGAAATACAGTCTTTTTGTAATTGAATTTTCCTTCCCAGACTACACAACAAATGACATAGGGCTACTAATGAAATAGGATGTACATTGAACATGTGTTATTGCTTTTTTTCTGAAGATTTGTGCAGTACTTGCAGCTGTGACAGAGGTAAATATAAACCAGTATTTAGTGAAGAAATAGAAAATGTATACATGTTCTGTGTGCAGTTATAAAGCAACTGGGTTTTATCAAAACATAAGAGAAATGTTAGAAGAAGGAATGAAGTATGCATGATGCATGCTCACAAAGCACCAAACAATCTTTATAAAGGCCGGTTTAGATGGTACGATTTTTGCCTACAACTATCGTATACAACACACGTGCGCCATCCTACAACTAGAGTCATAGCATGTAAATCAAGCCTACAACTTGCCTACAACAGATGCAAGCATGTTGTATACGTTAGTTGTAGGCGATAATTGTACCGTCTAAACCTGCCTTAAAACATATAACGTAGAGAGTAAGCTCCATTGATTGTTTACTGCTAATGTTGTGGGTAGGAATAAAAAGTGTGGTTGGTTTACCTCAGGTTATCAAAGCACAAGGAGGGAATGAAACAGAAGTAGAGTACTTTGCAACACTGGTAAGCCATTTTAGAGACCTTTAGATCCAACAAAAACATGTACAAGTTTTAAAATTGATCAATTTCCAATCCTTTGTGACCTAAAATTTCAATCCACGTACGTAACCAAAACTATGATAGTGCCAATCTTTAAAAGCTAAAAACTCGTACTTATCTTCAGATCTAAAGTTTGCTATATTTATGACTATGAAACAACTTTGATAAAATTTAAAAAAATAAATCCACTTTATTTACATCTCGATGTATTTTAGCACTTCAGAACTAATTGGGGAGACAAATTAGAAACTGAAATAGATAAATATAAACATAATACTGTTAAGAAATCCCAACTGGCAWGGAGGCAAACCAGTAGGCTATTTACAAGCATGGTTGAGAAACTGAATTTGAACTGATCAGGAATCAGGACAAATACAGTCTCAGCTAGTGGCCACAGCAATGCTATGACCACTCGACCGCGCTGCCTCCTACAAGTACTACACAATAAAACAAGATTACATTGTATAGCTCATGACTGTTTTATACTGATGAAATTTATATTTTCTTTGAATTGGCCAGATGACAGCTCTCGAGTCAGCAGAGAATGAAGAATCCCTCACAGCAATAGCTTATCTTCTCACTCTAGTCATAAAAAGGTACAGACTGTTTAACATCAATCAAAATATAGCAAAGAAAGCCCTCAGAGCACAGGAGAAAACCAATACATATACTGTAGTTTTTGGGTATTGACTCCCATCCTTGGTTGTACTTCAATATTTATTAATTAGAATCTTTGGGTTGTATCTAGTGTACCAGAGTCTATTTTGAAAACCAAGTTTTCCAAGGCAGCAAAAATACTCCTAACTACTTTAGGAGGATATGCTGGAGATGGAGCAACCTCTTTGCTTAGATCGGTAAGTGAGCATTAATTTTAATTATGTTGATGACAGCAAGGACGAGGATGATGATAATGATGGTGATAGTAATATTAATAAATATAGGTTATCAGTTGGCTAAGCATTTAAAACTGCTATGTATTTTTTGAGTGACAAGATCAGATGCTTAGCCAACTGATAAGTTTAATATTTATCTTTTCCTATATCACGCATGTTGTTGCAGTATTAAATGATATGAATATTAATTATAATATTTTTATTACTTTCCACAGCTTATTGCATGTTTAAGTAGACTTCTCATGGTACAAGACAATGCTGYGTGGTCAGAACCCTCGACAATGAAGACATATCATGGCTTACTAAGCTTTACTATCCACAGTAAACCTAAGGTATGTATTCACCTCTTTCCATACATCAGTTTACTGGTCAAACACAAAGCATTCAATTCCTTTTGTGGTAACCCACCTCATCAAGTGACGCGGGTCACCACTTCACGGCAGCCATCTTCTAGCTAAGGGTGATAAAGAGGGAGTACGAATCACATTTCACAAAATAACGAAAATGGCCATTTCACATTTCACCAAAAGTAGATTTAAACCAGTCAAATCATGTTGCACAAAATATCTCTTTACTATCCTCATCATCTAGGGCAAGGACAATACGAATATTTTTTAGATGACAGGAAAGGTATACAAGAAAGTGAATCATCTAGAGCATAGCTGTTATTAATATTWTTTATTTTTTATTTAGGTGCGTAGGTGTGCCCATGAAGCTGTTGAGATGTTGTTGAAGAAGCCAAGAACTGGCTCAGACTTTCATCCTGCAGCTGCTGCTACTGCAAAGTTTTGCATGCAACAAATACAGGAACATGGAGGTAAAATGAAAACACCACCCCGTTATTAGGCAAGCATCAATCAAATTCATACCCTGAAACAACTCCTGTGTTGATCTAAGTCAGGGCATGAATACCTCACAGATCGATCCCAAAAAAAACTTCTGGGCTGATGGCTAACTCACAGATTTGACCCTGAAACAACTCCTGTGCTGATCGAAGTCAGGGCTCGGCTAACTCACAGATTCAACCCTGAAACAACCTCTGGGTTGGAGTCTGAACACAGTTAGCTTCCCTCAAAGTAGAAGGCTTATAGTTCATTTTGTTTATTATTGTTAATGAAAATTGTGGAGACATTAAACTATCTAGCCCCTGTGTCAGTCACCCATGTAATAACCTCTTGATCATTAGATATTGTTATTATTGACTTGTTGTTGGTGTTTTAGGTTCATCAAAGTCAATAACCACACTACACATTATTGGACTGCTGAAAGATATTCTGCCACTATTACCCTGTCAGGTAAACTCCTACTAGTCTAAATGTTTATGCAATTATGCAAAGTCCTACATTTTCATCATAATGACTTGTAAATTTAACAAACTGACATCAGTTTTTTATGTGTATGTCCTATTATTGACGATAAATATTGTGTCATCACATTGTTAAAGTAGTGTGGTTCCACGAGGCCTACTACTTTCAAAATGTGATGATGCAATTTATCATTAGCCTATCTGTCTATCCTCTTATTGATGTTAAAAAAACCAATCAGCAGGCATGAAATTTGTAAGTTATGGTAAAAAACACATTACCATGGATTTATGTATCTTTTTTAATCTATCTCTTATTGGAAACATTTTTTAGAATGTCAAGGCAGTCTGTGAAAATTTGTTAAAGCTCATGACACTTGGAGATGTGGTAAGGTTTAGGAGAGATCGGTTGAAGAGCTTTCATAAGTAGGAAGGGAAAGAAATGTGTAGTACTGTGATGAAGCAACTTACTTCCCAACCACTTACCAACCACTTACCAACCACTTACCAACCACTTACCAACCACTTACCAACCACTTACCAACCACTTACCAACCACTGACCAACCACTGACCAACCACTTACCAACCACTTACTGACCACTTACCAACCACTTACTGACCACTTACCAACCACTTACCAACCACTAACTAACCACTTACCAACCACTTACCAACCACTTACCAGCCACTTACCAACCACTTACCAACCACCTACCAACCACCTACCAACCACTTACCAACCACCTACCAACCACCTACCAACTACTTACCACCACTTACCAACCACTTACCAACCACTTACCAACCACCTACCAACCACCTACCAACCACTTACCACCACTTACCAACCACTTACCAACCACTTACCAACCACCTACCAACCACCTACCAACCACTTACCAACTACTTACCACCACTTACCAACCACTTACCAACCACTTACCAACCACTTACCAACCACTTACCAGCCACTTACCAACCACTTACCAACCACTTACCAACCACCTACCAACCACTTACCAACCACCTACCAACCACCTACCAACCACCTACCAACCACTTACCAACCACTTACCACCACTTACCAACCACTTACCAACCACTTATCAACCACTTATCAACCACTTACCAACCACCTACCAACCACTTACCAACTACCTACCAACCACTTACCGACCACCTACCAACCACCTACCAACCACCTACCAACCACCTACCAACCACCTACCAACCACCTACCAACCACTTACCAACCACCTACCAACCACCTATCAACCACTTACCAACCACTTACCAACCACTTACCAACCACTTACCAACCACTTACCAACCACTTACCAACCATTTACCAACCACTTACCAACTACCTACCAACCATTTACCGACACCTTACTGTACGATGTGTATTGATCACAATAGCCATGAAGATCTATTACCTTCTTTTGACTGACCATATTTTCCCTTCAGATGGTAACAGTGAATGCGTTACAAGCAATGTTCAAGTTATTCACAGCATCAACCAGTACAGCAACATTATCAGTTGAGCTAAATGCTCAAATCATTAATGTGAGTAGTCTTTGTCTCTTCCTTCGGCTAAAGATTTTTCCTGGCCAACTGTAGGGTGCTTCTGCTTGTACCACAAACCTATTGTATTCTTTCAATGCTAGCTTCTGTTGTACATTGTATAACTTGAGGTCTTTCGTTTTTTCCTATTGAATTATATAGACAGTGACCAGGAGACAATTTTTAATAGGCCCTTTTTCAGACCACATGTCATTCCCTAGAGAATAAGATTCTTCATTTGAGTTGCATCTATATTCATGTCTCTCCTCATACACAACCATTAAACAAAGAAGTAATACTCTAGGGAATGATGAGTGGCCTGAGATGGGAGAACATCACGCCCACCCAAAAAAGCCAAAACCTGCAAGTTCTTTCGCTCTCAACAATCTGATTTATCTTGCTTTGTTAGGCACTTTATGACTATCAGCCAAGTGTCCGTGATGTAGAATTGTCCTTGGCTTGGATATCTACCATAGAAAAGGCTTATGTTAACTTGGCAAGGTAATTCATTTAAATTTTGTGATAAGATACTTTTGCTCTAGATTAAGAATATTTTTTATAATCCATTACTACTATTTTCATTGCTTCATGCTGATTGAAACAAAATTTTGTGACATTTATTCCCATTTATTACCCCTCACAATAACTCATTTCTACACTTCTGTATCCTTGAGTTAACCATGGTTATAGAAAGTAAAATATTTTAAAATTTATTTTCTAGGATTGACAGTAAATTATGCACAGCTCATCTGCCAAGATGCTTCTCATCTCTCATGCCATTCTATCTGTCTGAACATRAGAACCTTACTATTGCTGTCTCAAACACAATGAAGGTAAAAATATCGTTCTAGATAACTAAAATATATACGATGCACATTTGAAACATTTTAAWTTTTTTAAGAACGTTTTAAATCAGAAAGTAATGACAATTTTAAGTAGAATTAAAATATGGAATTTAACAAATATTTCTGATGATGGTTGGTACAAGAACAGTCAAAATATCATTGCCCCTCATTCAGTCATATGTGGAATGGTAAAACCTTGCAAAACATAACAAACGGTTTAGTTTTTTTCTTGTGTCAACTAAATAGCAGAAGCATATTTTGTATTATGAGTTGGAAATGATTCTTACTAAATGATTCCATTTTTCAAGCGTGTTTAATGTCACATTTAATGAAAGCTAATCTCCAAGATAAACTATTGTGTTTCCTCAATTCTTTATACATGGCCAGGGGCGGATCCAGGAATTTGTTCAGGGAGGGGTGCACTGCACAAAGTTAACCCAGGGAGGGTTGCACCCCTTAGAATCAAAGGGAAAAAACATTAATTTGCATTGGTTATCTTCGAAGTAGAGGCACAGAGTTGAACCAAGGAGGGGTGCCACCCCCTGCACCCCTCCCTTGGATCCGCCACTGATGGCTATTTAATCTGTTAGTTCTTTGTTTATCATTTTCTATTGTACATACCATAGGTGCTTCTAAAGAGCTGCGTAGAACCAGCTGTGGATGTAATAAGTGAAGAGTTGTCTAGGAGTGGCAATAACACAAACACTGCTGCTCATAAGATCATCAGGTGAGGATTGAACACAGCATGTACTCACAGTCTAATAGTGAAAACTTATAAATTGTGTAATTATTAGAGCATGGTGTGGGATTATGTACTTATTGACTGAGTGGGAGGGCCGTACGGGAAAATATTTGGCTCGAGGTGATGCCGTACGGACCTCGCTGCGCTCGGTCCGTACAAATGGCCGAGAGCCAAATATTTTCCCGTACGGCCCAACCTAACTCAGTCAATAAGCATTTTATCATATGACCCTCACGAAAATAAGAATAATTGAAAAAAAGAAAGCGCGCGGATTCGAGCAGGGCCGGACGGGTTTTTCCGGCCCGCTTACGTCAACCCGTCCGGCCCCCATCACGTGACTTTTTCCAATGGTTTTATTAGAGCGCACGAGCAGGGCCGTACGGGTCATATGATAAGAATGATTAATAGTGATCATGGTGGTGATGGTGAAGTATGATGATCATGGCAATAATGATGATAATGATGATAGTAATGGGGATGATGATGATGATCATGAGAATATGATGGTGATAATTATGGTGGTGGTGGCATTGGTGGTGATAATCATAATGGTGATGGTGAAAATGGTGGTTGTGATGATGATGATGCTGGTGATCATAAGTATGATGGTGGTAATGATGGTGGTGATGATAACGATGATGATGATGCTGGTGATGATAAGGATGATGGTGGAAATGGTGGTGATGATGATGATTGTGGTGGTAATAATGATGGTGGTGATGATAATGATAATGATGGTGGTGGTCATATCATTTAATGTTAAAATCACCACTTGTCTAATCCAATTGCTAAATCAAGTGTTATTTTTCATGTCTACTAGATGTTTGGAAGCAGGTCTCAAATATCGCTACCACGAACAATGGGATCTTATCCTACAAGTCATTGGTGTACTATTTGAGGTACTGTTAGCTGTGCACTTATCTTTTATAGTATATTATGAACATAGTCAGCATTTGCGTTTTGATTTGGTGGTCAGTATGGAATTGACATTGCTTCAACCTAACATACAGATAAAAAACATCTTTGTATATTGAAATAATATACCCTTATATTATGATATAAGTAACTGTTGTTGATCGTTGTTCAAATTCCCAACCAGAAATTTATTGGATAGTTAATGAAACCAATCGGTAAAATGGTTGGCACATTAACTTCACAATGGCAGTGTCTATAAACTGTCAATATTTTCCACCTATGGGAGATGCCTAAATACAAGAACTTCTCTTTTTTCCAGGTGCTTGGAAAACCTTGCTCAGACCTCTTGGAAAAGGCAAGTCTTATTATGATTAGTCTCATGCTTCAAAGTTGGGATCTAGCCTCCTCTGCAGTATACTCACTTGGGTTTCTTTTGTTTTGAGATGGGTCCAAATGGGTTTTCATGTTGATTGGAAGTGAGGAACACTAAGGCTGCGTTTACATGGTACTGGATGAATTTTTAACCAGTCAAAAAGTTGACTTGCACATAGCATTTACATGGAACCGTCTCTTTTATTATATAAAAAATATGTTCTGTTTACACAGAACCAGATCCAAATTTGCACGTCTAGGTGTAAAATTTTTTGTTCAGATAGCTCACTCCCATGTGAGCGGATACCCTAAATCTACTTTTAGACAAGTTAAAGATTACCAAAGTACTGTTTAAACACAGTCTAAGCAGAGAGGTGTAGTAGTCCTGCTTGGTCAATGCTTGGCTAACACAGGAAGCCCAGCATAGGTCAAAAGAATAAGAGAATCCATGCGGAGGAGTCTAGTTGCAATAATTCAAATGAAACTGACTTTTAGTTTTGTTTTTCCAGATGTTAATATCCCTGTGTGATCTGTATGGAACATATAAGTTCCCATATTCCAATGAACTGAAGAGAGCGGTTGGCATGGCAATACAGAAAATGGGACCAAAGTAAATAAACTTAACTTTTAGATACCTTATCTTTCATTTATCATGCAAGACACTCTATAGTGAGATTGTACCTATATTATATTCTCAAAGGGATTAGTATTGATTCAAGAGTTTTCCCCCAGGTTCTCTGGTTTTCCTTCCTCCAAAAAAAAACTAACAAGCTAAATTCCAATTCAGTCTGCGAGTTAGCCATACCCTGACCTAGATCAGCCCAGAGGTTGTTTCAGGGTTTGATCTGTTAGTTAGCCATACCCTGACTTAGTTCAGCCCAGAGGTTGTTTCATGGTTCTATCTGTGAGTTAGCCATGCCCTGA
>NW_022258226.1:186640-197884 GCF_009602425.1 Actinia tenebrosa
TAGAGACGCATCACTCAAATCAAAAAATATTTTACCATTCAACTATTTACTTCATGTAGAATCAGTACTGAAAGTATTGTCGAAGGGTTCATATGCACTTTAAATTGTGATATGGTATCCCTAACGTGATGTCTGCAACTTTGCCCCCCCCCTCCCCTAACACCAACACACTCAATAATTTTCCTATGGCCTTGTAAAGTTGTATTTTTGGATTGTGTGATTTCCAATGTACAATTGACCTGCAATATATCAAGCCTATATCAAACATTATATTACGACTTTCATCACCTAGCCAGATAAAATCTTGATTTTCTTTTCTTTTCTTTTTTTGAATCCAGACTTGAGTCCCTCATCAACTCCTCTCCTGTGATGCTGTTCATGAAGGGCAATCAAGATGCCCCAAAATGTGGTTTCAGTAGGCAAATGGTTGGAATACTTGCAAAGTATAATCCAAGGTATGTATCACTAAGGCTCAGGTCAAACGTTGATATGGATAATTAGCCAGTCATTTTTTTATGTCATTAGGTTCGGCTTGTGTACTATGGTGGTACTATGCACCCATCTCAAAAGTATGAAAAAAATAACACTTTTTCTCAATGGAATTTCCATGGCATTTCTTTTGTATTTCCATGTTAGCCTTGCATTCAAGACAATTTTAAGAAGGGTGCATTGAATACTTGTCTTCTCCAAATCTTATAGTTTAAGCAGTGAAAGTGCTACTATCTAACTGTGCAAAGTAGCTCTTAGAGAAATTTAATTGGCAAATTCCTGAGTTGTGCATATAGTGGTTATTTACCAGACTGGAGCAGGAGGTCAGATAGGGAATACTGTAACTGTGCCTGAGGTCATTGATATATGGACTGAGGCCATAGGTTGAGGTCCATTTAATTTTCAAGGCCGTTTTCACAGTATCAAGACTGAATTTAGGATGGTAAAGACATATTTCTTTTTCCCCCAGTTACTTTATATTTGGTTTTGTTGTTTAGTGGATTCTGTTTAGCAGTCCATTATACCAGGATACCAGACTACTGCAGTCAGAGATAGAAAATAACAACTGCTTTAGGATACTGGACTGGAGAAAAATAATTTTAATTTGATTTGATTACTTTCTATAGAATTCCTCTTAAGACATTTGACATCCTTCAAGATAATGAGGTAATTATTATGAAGCATCGTAGATAAATCATCAAATTAGCATTAAATCTTATTAGAGTGTTGGAAAGGGCTACCTCTTGTGCATAAAAGTGGTATAGTAAAATTGTATATTGTAAATTGTTTTATGCAAGGAAGAGTTGTGGGGAAGGAGGCAGACCTAAAGAATAGTAGATATTGGAGAATATTGGAGTATAGACTACTCCAGCCCATAGCTGTCATGATCCCAAGGTAATTAAGAATGTAAGTCTGCATTATTTTCATATTTTTTCAATTGAACAGGTTCGTGAAGGTCTAAAGAAGCACTCTAACTGGCCCACTTATCCACAACTATATGCAAATGGTGAACTAATAGGGGGTCTGGATATTGTTAGGGTAAGCTTTCATTGTCTCTTTTATAGTGGTTTCAGTATTAAACGAACTCAGTGGATATGGCTCTCGGAATTTTGTTTTCACTTATTTGTGTGGATGGGGGAAAATGAAACTTTTTGAAAACACTGACCTCACTGTATTGGAAAAAGTATCAGACTGCGTCATATATTTGATGAGTCCATGCTCTTAGACTATGAAGGCTCATTCTTGAGTTGTATTTTGCGGATAAGTGTTGACGGGTAAAAATGATCTGAAAACGGTACGTGTGGACAATAAAATATTCAAAAACAGTTCAAAAAGTTTGCATTTTCATGCAAAAACGGATACGTGTAGACGTCTTATTGACAAAAAATGAAGTGTTATTCTTTTGAATTTTCTCGTTGGACAAGCATCCAAGATAATTTTGAAGGGGGTCTATATCTTCCTGAATTTATGTGCCTTGAATATGATTTATTGAAAATATTTCTCTACAGGAACTAGATGAAAATGGCGAACTTGAGGAAGCCCTTGGTATCAAAGAGTAAAGCCAGTCAATGGAAAGGAAGAAATAACATACTAAATGGCCAACGAACATAGCTTATTATTCTCAAGTATTTTGGACAGTAGGAGAGAATGTATAGCCACCAGTCATTCGAATGCTTGTTTTATCAAATAGAATCAGGTTTTATGTTGCATTGATAAATTAAGTGTGACGTAATTTAAGCAGTGATTTTTGATTAAAGTTTTAAGAATGAATGGAATTTTATTTCTCATCTTATCAAGTACAATGAATAGTTACATGACTGAGCTCTATCAGACCTAAAAGATTACACCTAAAAGAGGAGATCAGAGTCTAAGGGCACTTTCAATTATGTTGAACCGATCGGTCCAAGCAACCAGTTCTAAATGGTATGCTTCAATTACTAGAAGTGGTTTGGGCCGGGTTGGTCCATGTCTAAGAACTGAAATGTACCATTTCAGAGATAAGCTCCATCTTATTTATAACAACTTGCACTCGCTTCAGACGCGTACCCAGTTGTCACTCACACTTTTTTAATGTGCGATGGCTTCGCTTTTCTCTTCCTTCCTTCTCTTGATGCACCGCGAACTCACTAAATCCTTTCCATCAACCACAGCATGATCAATAAGACAAGAAGCAACTGGGTACGAGTCTGCACTGGCTTTGTTATATGTCATACATAACACACAGCAGTACTTTCATTGATAATAAACCTCTTTCATTGAATTTAGATGTAATGTTCTCCCATTTAAGGCCATGTTTTATTCTTCAAAACAGGAATTTTTTTGATATGAGCAAAATTATTATTGAACTTTAAAGTTCAAAGGTTTTTAAGAATAATACATGGTCTGAAATGGAAATCCATGTGGTAACTAAAGGGTTCTATTCCACTCGGTTAACAGGGTTGGAAGAAGGTGGTTCAAGCCTCAACCTGACCAACACTCAGGGTCTTAAAATAACTGAGAAGGTGCTGCCTTTGTAATTATATCTACAAATGGTTAGACATTCAAGTCTTCTCAGACAAGGACTTAAAACCTTAGGCCCGGTCTGTCTTCCAACTAAACAACTCTTTGTAAGGTGGACTTAAAAGAGCCACTGAAGGCACTGATGAGGACCATCTTCAAAGCCCTGTTAACACTAAAGGGCCTACAGTAATTTGCTATGCTGTCATGGTGTCCCTGCCCACACGGGTAAAAAAATGAATGATACTTAAATAAATACCTACATTACTAAGAGAGTTCATCTTACAGTGGTATGATACTAGAATGRCACATTGGGCATTTGCTCTGGATATTTAGCCACTTTCTTAGGCACAAACTATGAAAGTAATGCTTGCAAGGAGTGACTTTAGCTGCCTTTAGTTCATCTAGGCATATTGCACAAACATCTTGAAGGACTTCAATCTCCTCTTGTGTTGCCATAGGAAGAGAATTCAACTTCTGCTTGACTTGGTGTCGCATCTTTAGGCTTTGCCATCCTTCTTTGGCTGGTGTCCAGATGTTGAAATAAATATGTAGTATTGCCATGATAACTTGAAATACAGTCCATTCAAGACTAAAATCACAGACTCTATAACAAAGTACTGCTGAAATGACAACAAATTCAAAAAGGCGACAGCCACCATTTACGTAGTAAACGTAGTCATCCAATTCTTCCCATAATTCAGTCTGCTGTGCTTCATATCTGTATAAGGTGTACAGTGTGAGTGCTGCTAGTATCTGGGCAATGGTAATGATGTTCGGAGTGATGAATGGTATTCTCTCCTTCAATCCGTACACACTTATAGCCAAGTAGATTGAGAGACTAAGAAGTGACACACAGAATACTAAAGGGTATATGTGTTTCTTGAAGCTAGCATTGTTTCGTGATGGCAGTGCAATCAAATTCGGTTCTACAACTTCAAACATTGATCTTACCATCGCAGACACAATGAGATAGAAAATAACCTGAAGCAGTGCTAGTTTGCGGCTTGGCGAGCATGAAGAAAGTCCAGTATAAAGACACAGGAAAAAGAATCCAAAGCCCTCTCTCATCCCATTGGGTGACCCAACAGCTTCCTCATTTTGTAAAGCATATTCACCATGGAAACTTAGTTTGATTGAGAGTAATAACAGTCCACATGTTTTTTGGATGATAAAACAGCATGCCAACATGGTTAAAGTTGAATTACAAGTCTGTGCAATGCCAAAATGAAACACCTGGTACAAACTACATGCCTCGTATGAAAATACCACAATCACCAGAGTATTGTACGTAAATAGGCAGGCAAACAATGTGATGAGACAAGTTGGGACTTCCAGCCTTTGCCAGTGAAACATAATCAAAATAGTAAATCCATACATTCTATACATCCACTGCATGATTCTTACACAGTCTATGATTTCATATACAATCCTACAAAACAAATTATAAATGCCTTCTATCACTAGAAATACTGAGACAGCAAAGCATCCACACAGCCACATTGATGGGTACTCCTTCCAGCTTGGAGGATATAAGAAACGTGTGATGACAGGAATGCTTGAGAGAGAGAAAATAATCGGCTTCAAGGAATGTAGAGTTCTTGAGTACAAAATAACTGATATTAAGTAGAAAATCCATGCACATATAATGATTGGTAGCAAGGGGAAAATATCTTCAAAATGAAGACCTTTAAAGCCTCTCTCTTCTATCGTACTGTAGAAATCCACTGAGTTATATACATTTAGGTATAAAACTGCTGACAAGTCCAAACATAGCAAAATATAGTTGTAGAATGTGAAGAGCTGATCTCGGCTTGTAAGGAACAAGCCTACCATTGCTATCACTCCTGCAAATTAAAAATAAACAAAAAGACCATTAGCTATTTAATATAACAAGCAGTTCTTTCGAGCACTTTTGAAAGAGTGCATGCCCCATGGGGGGTAGTGGGATAGAAACTAGACCAGTATACTCGAAAAGAAGGAGGGGCTCAACATAACAATTAATCCACGTCAGTAATCTTCTAATAAATTTCAAGACTTCCTATTGGTTGAAATACATGATCATTCCGAGAGCCTTGTTTTCGTAAGAGATTTAATTTTTAGATTATTTTTTTCCATTTTTAGATGAACCACTGTTAAGCTATATGTACAACTATACAAAAACTTAATGTTTGAAACACCACTCACAAATTTGATGACTTATAGTTCCACAATCCCTAAAATCCCTATAGGATTAGTTAATTTAGGTGAAATCGTTATAGATCGAGCGTTTGGTGGGGATATATTTGATATACAGACGTAAATAAGTGAATAAGAAATTTGAAATATTATTATTGGTTTCCCTCGTCGTTTTGATCGACCTCGAAAATACTTCTTCAAAATCTAATTCCTGTTAAATCTTTGCTTACCAAGTATCTGAATGCAATTAAAATAATTCCAAGAATCGAAAARTATTGTGGTGGTGTCTAGCAGGAGCCATTCTAGTGAAATTAGGAATGGCAAACGAAAAACAACTTCAAGACACTTGTCAGCCATTTTGGTTTTGGGACAGCAACGGGAAACCGGAAATACGTACATAAATATACCCAATATATAAACCTTTCTCTGATTGGACAAAGGCTTTGGCGAGACTTGAACCAATTGCGAGCAAGATACTATATTGGAACTACTACGAAATAGTTTCGTAGATTCAAAAGTAGAGGTGATTGGGTAATAGTTGTTAGTGCTGGACCAATGGGTTTTCTGCTTCTATAACGCCTCGTCTGCTCGGTGCAAAGGAAAACCACGCTGCAAGAAAGATGGCGACTGAGGATATGGAAATATCAGAGACACCTAATTTAATSGCTGTAAATGGAGAGGTAATAAAGCGCTCTCTTCATAAAACTATTACTAAATAACAACTGAACTATTTGGGTTGATAATTTTATTGAAAAATTGATATTTCATTAGGTTTTTGAAGCGTGTTTGGTCACAACAATTCAATCAAATTAAAGCCATGTTTTTCGTCCTTATGTTTTTAGCCTGAACTTTCAGGTACAACGTATATCTTTTTGTCTAGACATTGTAGTCTTCCATTTAAAGACCTTCTCGTTATTTTTTGGATTGCAATTGGTCGATTGGTTTCTTTATGGGGAATGATTATGTTGTGTGAAATTGATAATTAATTCATAGTTTTCCTGACACTAGCATCGAAGTGTCTTATATTTGTTCCTAACAAACTAAAAAGTATTCATCTTTTTTCGCATTTACCTGTATTTCTACCTTTGTAAATTTCCTATRTCTACTTTGGCTTAAATCAATGAAATTGAAGGTCCAAGATTGTTATTTATCATACTAATTTATTCTTCAAGATGTCCAACTCATCGAAAACTGATTCCACTGAGGAAGTTCCAGCAGCGAGTGCAGATGGAGCAGAAGGAGGGCAAAGACGACGAAGAAAACGAGGATTCGACGTAGGACCTGACATGGGTAATGCTTTGCTTTCTAAAAAAATTCTCCTACATAAATTTAATGAGGGAATCCTGAATATATTATCAGGGAAATTAGAAAAAAAATCCTTGTTAAATAATGAAGTTTTCCCATCTGACTAGAAATATGTTTGATTGAGTGTCTTGTCAGGGTCTGAAGGGAATCATTCCGAGGTCAGTCTACACAAAACACTACCAGAAGACAGCTTACCTTATTCAACAGGACAATTTCTTCATACTCTTTTCAACAATAATTAATAATGAAATTGTATTCTAGCATTGAAAATATAAAAAGCTCCTGCCTTTGTTCCTAGAACTTGGTTATTGTACACCTGTCTCAATAATATCCAATTATGATTATTYCTATGCCCAATTATTTTTCTTTTTAAATGCATTTTTGGATATTTTGTTTTGCTTTRTTCCGAGTGTTTATGCAAGAGTATGATTAGCCTCATTTTAGTGTCAAAATATTCACATGCCAAGATAATCCCACAGTAAAGAAGCTCGTCATATTTAAAATGTCTTTGAAGTTCTATATGCCTTGTTGAATGTTCTGCACAAAAATGAGACTAAGTCTGAGTTGTAGAGGGCATCAAAAGTGGGAAACGGCAGTATTTTTCATTCATCTGGTTCATTATACATTTTTACACCAATCCCTTAAGTTTTTCACCCCCAAAACCCTTATTTTAGACCAGTTTTGTTATGTGTTCACCCTATCAATTGATCCACTAGATGTAACAATTTTTTCTTTCCTATTTTTTTCTCTGTTTTTCTCTTTTTTCTCTTGACACCTGGACAAACAATTTAGCTTGAAGTATGTGCCATGTGTATCATAGTTCCATGGCCCGTGGAGTGAGTGAAATACATTATGATTTGTGGTAAACTATCTTTTAAGTTTATACTCTTCAACTTATCACAAGTGATGGCAATTGTATGCTGACCTTGCAGATCAAGCTGCAAAGAAGGATCTCTGTGCTAAAATAATTTATATCTTTTTGTATCAATTTTATGTAGTGTTTAAAAAACGAGTAGGAGTGACAGTCTTATCAGGTATGAAAGCACAAGGCTTAGCCGAGTGCTTTTATACCTGATAAAACATGGTCTACGAGTTTTTTGAACTGCTTAAGATACTCATGAACAATTTATAAGATTTTGGTTCAACTGGAGCCACCATACACCGCCGTCACGAACATGGATTTTTATGCTTCGATAGAGATTTGATGTCACGGGCATGCGCAACCAGATTCAATAGAAGCTCCCACACGTTGGATATTGCGTGCCAAGGCAAAGACAGGCACGTTAGTCAAAGATCTTTAGGGTTGACTATGACCTTGATGAGGCTCTAAGTCTTCATCTAAACTTGGAAGCATACTTCATCCCTGATGAAGTCATCCTCATAGTATTCGAGTGGTCTTTATATAAAGACACATGTGTCTTTATATAAAATCACTTGAATACTAATAAAGAGGACTTTATCGGGTATAAAGGTCCATGCATGTGACGTGTATGGTGGCTGCAATTGGACCATAAGCTTATGAATTATTAATGAGTGTTTTAAAATTTGATTATTTAACTTTTTTTTTAAATGTTTTTATGTTTATTAATTTGTATCAGTGTTGGTTAAGAAATGTATTAGATTATATTCTTTGGAATCAAAGTTGAAGCCCACAACTCTCCCAGCTTGAGAATTCCAGTTATAAGTTTCTGAATGCTTTCCTGTTATTGCAAATATACTCTAATATTGCGGTCCAATATTCCAGGTAATGGTGAAAAGGACGAACAACCTGGAGATGATGGAACACRAGGAGAGCTTGTTCTTGGCCCTGGCGCAGGAGGGATGCAACCAAGACAGTCAGAAGTAAAACGCTGTCTACCTGCTCTGGTGTACACACAAGAAGAACTTTTAAAAAAAGCCAAAAGATATGCCATGGAACAGTCTGTACAGCAGGTATGCTCAAAGTTATGATTTGAAAATAACACTAAAATCAATTTTACAACAATAACCAAGTAATACCTTACGTAACTATTGTGATTGGCATACATAAACCTCTTAAAATAAYAAATCTTTGGTTTGAATATTTGCAAGGTTCTTGCGAAGCAGCAAGCCATACAACAGCAACAGATGTCAGCTCTGCAAACCGCAGCTCAGCGACAACGAGCTCTGGCTCTTATGTGCAGGTAACTTGACTTTAACTTCTCATACAGTATTCATTTGATCTCTTTTTGTTTTGAGTAAAGTGTGGACATGCAAATGCAGCCATGGAAAGAAAGGTGCCTTTCCTTTGAGGATTTCATTGTCTTCTTTATWAAAAAAAAGGAGGGGTGGGGGCTAGAAATTTTCATTTCAGTAAGTATATTTATTTTTATCATAGGGTATATGTTGGTAGCATAAACTTTGAGCTGAGAGAAGAACACATCAGACAAGCATTTATACCATTTGGTCCAATCAAGAAGATAGATTTATCATGGGACCCTCTTACCATGAAACATAAGGTAAGCTATGCACTGCCCTTTGCATGATGTATTCAATAAGTGTAAAATGTTCCGTTGTTTATCATGAAATATTTTTTATAAAGAGTTTTTATTAAATTTTACATAATATATACAGTATGAGTGGCCATGTTGTATCCGATATACGAGCTCGAGGCGTAGCCGAGAGTTTGTATATTGGATACAACACAGACACGAATACTGTAGATTACTTATCAAACATCTAGGTTAGTTCCTTCGTGTTTTGCTAAAATTTTCAAGATAAAAGTGAATCTGGCCAAGAAAATCCATCTTAAAGTTWATGCAAATGAACAGGATTCTGTATCTGATTTACAAAACTCTTCACGGTTGTGATTTTTGTTGTGTTTTCCTCATGAATTATTAATGAGTTTAATAATTATTAATTATTATTTAGTAATGATAAAGATTTTTTATTGATTGGCTATGATGAATGGTTTATTGTATGATTTTTTCAAGGGATTTGCTTTTGTTGAGTATGATCTACCAGAAGCAGCACAATTAGCCTTGGAACAAATGAATGGAGTATTGTTGGGAGGACGAAATATCAAGGTACTAGGCATATGATGAGTTGATCATGGCCCAAATCCACTTGGATGTAATGTTTTGCCCATTTTAGACCACTTGTCACTCKCTTGAGAATAATATTTTTTGTTTGAGTTGTATCCATATTTACATGTATGTTTCTTTTCAATCACTAAACAAAGAAATAATGCTGATCTCACCAAATAAATGAATRTTGTCCTTGTTTTGTAAGGGTAGCACTTAAAGCCAGTGGCTAACAAACCCTGTGGTCCTCATTCTGTGATTGAATTGAAATTTAAAAGTAGACTTTTGTGGAGAGAGAAAAACCAGAGAACCCAGAGACAAACCCTCAAAGCACAGGAGAAAACATACTAGAAGCTCTACTTGCATATACCACTAAAAACTGGAATCAAACCTGAGTCGCATTGGTGAGATGCCAGTGCTCTTATTAACACCTGACTAACCATTCTTCATATCCAATGAAATCACAGCTTCATGATAATTTATAATTATCATGCTGAATTATAGTTTAATTAAAGTTTTTTGCCTTAAAGGTTGGTCGTCCAAGTAATGTACCTCAAGCAGCCCCTCTCATTGAACAATTTGAACAAGAGGCTAAAAAATATGCCAGAATATATATTGCATCTGTACATCCTGACCTGCATGAAGATGATATCAAAAGGTAAGATATTAATGTGGTTTAGAATTTATGAGGCTCTATCACATTACTGTACTGTGGTGTTATTGTGTTGAAGATTTCTGATTGAATGAACTGTAGCTTGGCATTTTGTTATTGGGTCTTTACTGTAGATACCAAGAGTGATGTACAACTTTCTTAATTATTGTCATAGAAAATTTTTTCTGTTTATGATGCACTAGTTAATKGAATCCTTATTCGTCCAGTCCCCCAGGATAGCACAGGGTAATGCAAATGTGATCTCCCGGTATATGATGGCATTTACATATTGTAAGAGCATGAATGCACAGGGGGAAATTTAATGCGAACTTCAAAAAAAAGTGTGGCATTTGTAGTGGGAATTTTTTTTTGGTTTTCAGTGAAAGGAGAGAGAACAGTTATTCCACTCGTGATATGTTGTTTGTTCAGTGGCTGTTGCCATGAACATGTATAAGGCCCCGTCCACACTATGCCAGATAAATTTGAATCCGAATTTTGATTTATTTGGTTAGGCCTACTGTCCACACTGGTCTGGGCAAATCCAGAACAATTCTTCACCGAAAACGAATTTTCGAAATGGAACCAAATAAATAAAAATTCGGAYTCAAATTTATCCGGCATAGTGTAGACGGGGCCTAAATCCCAATCTAAAGTATGAATTTGTTTGTTTTAGTGTGTTTGAAGCATTTGGTAAGGTAGTCAGCTGCACCTTAGCAACAGAAGTAATGCCTAACAAACACAAGGGGTACGGATTCATAGAATATGAAAACCAACAGTCAGCCAATGATGCCATTGCATCTATGAACCTCTTTGATCTTGGTGGGCAATTCCTTCGAGTCGGCAGAGCCATAACTCCACCCTCATCAGGTGGTTTATCAGTACCAAGTTTTGCTCCTCCACCAGGGACTCTACCAGCTGCAGCTGCTCTTGCTGCAGCAGCTGTGTCAGCAAAAATACAAGCTCAAGAACAAGGAATCCAGGGTGAAATTGCATGTAAGACAAACGCTAAAACACTGAAAAATGAATATGACTAAAYCTTAGTCCGTCCCATTGCTTCTGAGGTTTTTCTGTGAGTTTCAGGGT
>NW_022258226.1:197966-208113 GCF_009602425.1 Actinia tenebrosa
CTGACTTAGATCAGCCCAGAGGTTGTTTCTGGGTTTGACCTGTGAGTTAGCCATGCCCTGACTTAGATCAGCCCAGAGGTTGTTTCTGGGTTTGATCTGTGAGTTAGCCATGCCCTGACTTAGATCAGCCCAGAGGTTGTTTCTGGGTTTGATCTGTGAGTCAGCCATGCCCTGACTCAGATCAGCCCAAAGGTTGTTTCAGGGTTCCATCTGTGAGTTAGTAGTGCCCTTAGATCAGTCCAAAGGTTGTTTCAGGGTTCAATATGAAATCTTTTTTCAAGTTTTACTTCTTTTTTCTTTTTTTTTTTTGCAGTTCCTACTATAACAATACCAACTGTCACTAATGTCATCACTCCTGTCATTACAACACCTGGCTTGGTCACTTTTCCTTCAGCTGCAGGACTGTTGAGTACAGGGCTTGCATCCCAACCCCTGTTGGCTACAACAGCTATGATATCAGGTAAATAATACTCCTAAGTAAATGTATAAAATATGAGCAGCCAATATTATGTTTGTGCATTCACAAGGACAAGCCATTGTAAAACCCATATCAATAGGAATTTTTTTGAATAATTACAGTAGTGGTTACCGAATGTTTTCGAAGATTTTTGAGATGGATTCTGTATCCAACTTACAGATCTACGGACTTCTGGGTGACTAATTACTTTTGTGTTTTTTCGTTATAATTATTTATAGTTTGAGAATTCACAAATGAGTTACTTGATATAGTTGTAGTGAGTATCTTGGATGCATTTATAAGGTTATTTTTTCTTTTCTTCCTTTTCTTCTGGGCCATAGTTCCTTCAACTGCAGTAGTAAAACCTGTCATTGCCACTCCAGTAATGACAACAGCAGCAGCCTTGACATCCACAACAGCTGCTGTAGTTCAACTGCAGCAGCATCAACAACAGTCAGTAGTGGCTATAGCCCAGCAACAGGCTGAAGTCAGGGCCAAGATTGAAGAGGAAGCCCAAAGGAAAATGATGGAAGGAAGCATTAGTCATGAAGAGAATATGTCAATTTCTGGTAGTAATGCACGCTATATGGTCATGCAGAAGTTATCACGAAAGATTGAGGTTAGTGTTGATGGTGTTTATTCATTTTATTCCCCTGGTACCATTAAAGAAACCCGAAATAATATGATTAAATTATAATAAAAATAATAATGAATGATAGAGTGCAGATAATATACCCGTGAAATAGATAGCTAGCTAGCTAATTACTAGCCTTTGGTTGCCTAAGTCTAATTAGTTAAAATAGGCGAGCTGTGATGAGTAAACTAGTRCATGTGTGCTACTCAAGGGCACGCATTTTWAAATATTTTATAAACACATTTTGTTGTACATGCTTTTCCTTCGTATAATTTGACATGTTCGCATTTTCGTATCTATTCATTTGCGTGTTGAGTYGTTACTCTAGTAAACGCCAGTGCCCTTGTCATGCCTCACTGAATTCCTATGTCTTGTCTAATTAAGCGCTAACTAACTTCTATTTCATCCTAACTATTTCACGGGTATATTATTTGCACTCTATCATTCATTCATTATTATTTTTATTATAATTTAATCATATTATTTCAGGTTTCTTTAATAATGCATCAATGTGCGTACGTTAATCATAAATTGTAAAAAAAAAATTAGACCAGAAGTTTGAGGTTCTAGAGTAAGCAAATTTCTTGTGAATTTAAACTGGAAGAGTGGACCAGTCCCCTAACAAGTTCTACTACCCCTACTATGCCCTACTACACCCTACGTCCCCCTACCATGCCCTACTATCCATTAAGTCATTACTGCCACCAAAATAACCAGATCCTTTAATGATATTTTAGTCCAAGTTGATGGTCCTTCGAAACATGGTGGGAGTTGAAGATTTGGATGAAGACTTAGAGCACGAAGTCACAGATGAGTGCAGTAAATTTGGCATTGTAAACAGAGTGGTTATCTATAAAGAGAAGCAAGGAGAAGAAGAAGATGCAGAAGTGATTGTCAAGATCTTTGTTGAATTTTCATCCACATCTGGTAAGTGCATTCATTCTAACAACATAGGGATTTTGCAGAACCATGATTAGACTTGAAGTGCTTGGCATTCTAAATGGTTGATCAGCAGTTTGGCAGTTACTGTATAAGATTACTTGCAATGCTTCTTTTCCATGAAAAATCGTTAAATAAAGGACGTCCAAATTCACAATCACTTGTCAATCTATTGCAAAAGGCCTATTTGGTTGGGAAAAAATGGTAGCCACCCAGGAGTGTTAAACGCATAATATCATTTTTTATTATATAGAYATCGATGAATACCAGGTTTTCTCTAGTGTCGAAACTTGATATCTTTCACCATATCCATGAAATACCAGGTTTTCTCTAGTGTCGAAAACTTGATATCTTTCACCAGTGGAAAATACCATATCTTTCACACGTTAAGATATCGCTGTTGAATCGGCTTGCTATTTTAATAAAGAGKTTTTGAGCTTTTGTTTTATTTAAGTTTCATCGATATCTATATAATAAACAGAACATTACATGGCCACTTGGAGATACAAATTTTATCTTCTTGTGTTCAATTTAGATATCTCATGATGTATCTCCGCTCACCCATGTAATATCCTCTATATTTACACTTCTTAAATTAATCATTAATAAAATTATCAATGTGTTCTTCCCCAGAAACTGAAAAAGCAGTAGCTGCACTAGACAATCGATGGTTTGGAGGTAGAACAATTAAAGCTGAAGAATATGATGAGGCCAAGTTTGCAGCTGGTGATTTATCTGGCTGAGGAGAAGAAATATTAGCATTATCAAAGGGAGAATATATCACTGGAGCTCATATCTTAATATTGCATAAGAACAAAATAATGGTATCTGCCGTGGGAATTTATTGATTCGCAAGTACTTATATCAACCAATTAATTCTCCTTTTTCTTTCCTCGCCTTTCTGTACATTCCTTTTTTCTTTTCCTATTCAGTTGGTTCTTTTTCTTTTTCTTTTCCCACTTAAGGAAATTCTAAATTTCTTATTTTCTCAAAGCATGCTACAACCTGAAGGGACTCCAAAAATTTGAAACTCATTCTTTGTAACCCTAATTCATAGACTGTAGATTGTCTTATACTACAACACCTAGGCCAATACTTTAGTGTTACCGATGCAAAAGTAATTACAAACAATTTTTCACATTTCGATGAACTCCAAAATTTTGAAAGGCCTTGGCTTTTGGTTCCATAAGTATAAACCTATTACCTGGATCATACCACTGTAAGTTTACCGGACCAAAGTCAAAACATATTCCATGCTACTAGATCTTTGACTTTCAGAAATGTGTGAAACTGTGGCATAACTAGCTAGTTTATTAGTTTGTCTAATTGATAGGAAGGATATAGGTGATCAGATATCATATTTCATGAAATTCTCGAAGAAATGTTTTATGTTTTCCACATCCTAAGAATGTTCGGTGTATTTATGCTTCTGTGTTGAAAGCCCATAGAAGTCACTTCTCATAATAGAATCCTTTGGGAATCCTTTACTGAATCCTTTACTGTTTGTATAGGAAGCCATAGAAGAGATTGTATTTTGTAGTCTGTTAATTCACTTGAATGTAAATAGTTCATACAAACGTTCATTGAACTTAGTTAAAAGAAAGCATTTTTATTTCGGTAGTTCAGAGCACTTGTCTCTTCTTCAGTTTTATTGGTCGTTATTGTACGTTGGTTTAGTGTGCTGCTAGTGAAGCAGAAAGTGTGCACTATTAACCCCAAGAAAAGGTGCTTTGCAGTAAGCATAGGCCTGTGGTGGGACTTCAGGAAGGGTCCAGTGCTGGAAAGAGGGAGGTTGAAAAGAGGGAGGTTGAAAAGAGGGAGGAAAGATTCATTCACACCTTTGAATAATCCCTGCCAGTGAACCTGAACAATACCTCCTCAAAGTGAATAAGAAAAACTGAACTTTGTTAAATATTACTCTAGGTGCTTGTCAATGCAGTAGTGGTGTCAGTAAAAGTTATTTTTTATTTCAAAATTGATTACAAAATTGATTTCCAAGACCATAATGAATCATGCATACTAAAATATAWATCCAGGTGGGGGATTTGCAAGCCAGGCTGCTTCCTCGGGTGTGTCCTCTCGACCCAAAGACTTGTTGCGTTGGGGGAATCGCCCAAACTGATCAACAATTTCCTGAAATTAACAACCAAATAAAATTTGGAATTAAGCATTTCCAAGATTTTTCTTGCATCTCCTTGCTTTTTTCTGACATTCTCATTCCTTAATTTTAAATGAGAATTACATCATTGTCTTATGCTGACCAAAAATACATTCCCATACGTTCTTGATTGAATTTCATYACAAACCTTATGCTTCTGTGCATAAGCAAGCCAGAATTCTGCACTTTTTTCATCAAAGGTTCCCTTTGCATGTTCCTTCAGTTTAGTAAACAACTCCACTGCGAGTGCCTAAAGAATTACATAGTTGTACTGGATTATAAGAATGCAAACCAGCAAAATATTATTCTATGTTCAAAATATAATATAAGCTAAATTACAGACCTGGGTCTCCTTATCTTCTGCATGTTCAAAGGGAAGATAAAGGAACATACGACCGGCAGGGCTGATTTGTAGATGGTCATGTGTCTTCTGCTCGAGAAACTAAAACAAAAAGAATATTTCCAAACTTACACTGAAGAAGAAGAAAAAGAATAAATGAGGAAAAAAATAGGAGAACATTTTGTTCTTACCTTTCTTGAAAGTTCAACACAATAAGGATCTCTATCATATGCTTTTGGAGTTCCCTGAAAAACGAACAAGAAAAAGATTATTTTGGGGAGCAAAATGCAAGCCTTTTATTTCTTGTTTGTATAAGAATATAATGTCAAGGTTAATCCAATAATATGCAGAATAATTACCTTATAGAGACTGCGACAGAACTGATCCTGTAACAAGATGAGTGCAAATGTTCSCTTGGGATCTTCTTCCCAATGCTTCAACTCATCATTCCTTGCCTTCTCAACCTAGAAACACAAAGCAGATGGGTTTTACTTTGATGTTGCAGCCAAGAATATAAAAAAAAACTTTATTGCTATCCCCTTGGTGAAGGACATGACAAAATTTCAGCTAGGGGGGAATTCACCTTGCATATGCCAAAGGGACCTACAGTTTTAATTAGTGGCCTAGGTATGTCAAGGGTGGATCCAGCCAAAATTTTAGGGGGGGGGGGCTAATTGAGTTTCTTCCATCAACACAACAGAAAACAATAAAAAAAGCATCTAATTCTTCAGTTTTGTTTTGCTTTTTTTTCTGAAGGGGGGGCTTCAGCCCCCCTTTGCCCCCTGGATTCGCCCTTGTATGTGGGGTGCAGGGGGCATAAGTCTGGGTATGTGTGGGTAGACAACCCCACAATAAACCACTCGTACTGCACACTGACAGTCCCAAGAAATTTTGACTTCCAATTACTGTTCACAAATATATTTTTAACCATACACTTTATTCTAAGTCGTCTTGTACTCACAAGAGGTCCAAATTTTTGTCTGATTTCTTCAGCAGCTGGGTCCCCCCCACCAAACCATTTTGGTCTCTTTTGAGGGTCACCCCYTCCAAACCAGTAATCAAGAACAGCATTCCAATCTTCGGCAGACATCTTTGTTCCAAGAACAGTCTATAAAGTAAACAAAGTAAAGCTTGCCGTTAGATATAATCTAAGTAATATTTTCAAAAAGACCCCTAAAAGATACCGGAAGTCTTTAAAAAAGGGCRTGGCTGAATGATTTTTAACCCCTAAGAGATACCATTCCTCGAGTAGTAATTATTCTTCTTACACTAGGCATATAAAAAGCGCCTAGAATAAGCCATATCGATGCACGCTTCTCTCCTTTTCCGACACCCTAAGAGAAACCAGAAAATGCTGATTTTTAAAAACTCGCATTTAACACCCTAAAAGATACCAAATCTCGAATTTTTACCCCTAAGAGATACGACGAGCATCCCCGGTCATTTTTTCCCGGAGTCCCCCCACCCCGGGGAGCTGCAAGCGAGCTGTTTTGGTAGACCTCATACAGATCTCAYGCGAATATTGTATATTACTATAAAATACGTAAAACGTGATTATGGTTYGGAAATATAATAAGAGGTGGAAGGCTGGTGACTGTATCCCACATGGCAGGTAACTTTTGGATCAAAACTATTCCTAAGTAAATTCATTTTCTGAATAATTCTGTCTCGCTTGGTGGGGTTTTATTGGCTTTTGTAATCCTTTGTTTAGCACTCCTTGTTACCCTTTATACATCCGCCAAAAAACCGCCTAATATTAAAATTAGGATAAATATTTCGATGGATGCAAAAATTTTTGAAGCCAAACCACAGGTAGCCCAAGCTTGGTTTCTGTGGTGTTCTTTATCAATGATCGGGTAAAATTTCGAGGCTTTATTTCACGTTTCAATGATTTTATTGACTTTTTTGATGAATCCCCATACATTTCCTTATAACAGGACACCACAGAAACCAAGCTTGGGCTACCTGTGGCCAAACCGACAACTATAAAATTAAAGTTGAACTTTCAATTGTTTTTGGTTATTTCTTATGATAGGTCTATTTAAATACATCTTCGATTAATCTGTATCCATATTTAGTCTGGAAAATCTATTTATATGCGCGTCCAAGTGAAAAGCATCATTTTTTGCAAACGCTATCATCCCAAAAACGACCGAAGAAAATACCCTAGGATATCCCCTAGGATATTTCATATTTCCTAAGTATTGACTTATAGTCAAAACCTCGTTGAGTTGTCATGAACTTAAGGGTTCCAAGTCATAGCGTGTCAAATAACTATCAAGCCGTGTCTAGTTACAGTAAATTGACAGCACTTGAAGGGCTTTGTGCGCCCGAGGAAACCCTTTAAATGCCCATAAAATGATTTACAAATTTTACAAATTCATTTTCTTACCTAGAAAACGACTCAAAATTGGTTGTAACTTGGCTTCTCACAAGACACTACAAGGAATGTCGAAGTCCCTCTGGGAATTAAAATAACAACTATTTGGCATCATGCAGTTTCCTCGTGAACACAATGAAAAAAATTTTTTCTTAGGGGAGAGGAGTCGGGAACATATTTTAGGATGTACAATTTGTACAAAAAATAGTTTTGAAATCCCTTTTGTACCTTCAATTATCTTCTTATATATCCCTATTTTTCATCAATAGCACTTGTTAATGATATTGGAAAGGTGTTTTAACTGAAATTTAAGGGATATTTCAAGCACCGGATTTCTTGTACCCCTCCCTTAAAAAAATGAACGTCACGCTATACCGCGCTTTATCTCGTACCCAGAGCCCACTCGATCGAAACGACCATCTTATATTTGTACATGCTTGTACTAAATCTTCTGCAAAATGCTTCGTATTATATGCGCTAAAAATGCTTTCAACTTAAAGTTCTTAGGATGCCTAAGGTAAAAGTATACTTTGCATAAAACGATACGTTTAAAAAAATGCGAAGGTAGAATTTTTATCACCTCTAGTACAGATGTTTTTCATGTCTGATTAGAGTGCACGCACTAAAACCGTGAACATTAAATAGTACTAATTAGTACTATTTCATACAGAATCCTTTGTTTTCTATTGTTTAATTATCACTATTTAGTGCTAAAAATTAGTATTTGTTTCACGGATTTAGTGTGAGCACTCTATCTTGAAGTTTTTGAATTTTGAAAAGTTTGCAGAGTAGACTGAACATTACCATTTATGAAATCTCTACCAAAGATGAAAAAGAGATATAGTTTGGGCCTCGATTTTTTATATAATTTAATTATATATGGCACGCATGTAATTAATTTATAAATGTCATTTATAAATAATTTTTTATCTGTCAGCGTCATCTCTTCATTATCATTATCAATCATTATCATCATTATCATCATCATCAGTATTATTACTTTATGACAGCCATGCTTGATGGGAGGCAGGAACATTTGAATGTGGTCCAATCTTGTTTATCCGATAAAGAATTTAGTTTCCCAGGAGGAAAATAYTCTATTGTTGTGCCTCCTGTCATGGCTGCCATCACATGAGGTGCAAAGCCTCTATGCTCTAGATTTCAAGCAATCTAGTTAAACTCTTGTTTATTATATATAGCAAGAAACCACTAGCATATCATCTCCAAAGCATGTCAAGCAATGTCGGTAATGGTGGTGATCAGTGGAAAAAAGTTCTAGATTACTGGTTTGAACCAGGAGGAGAGAAGAAATGGTTTCAAGGTGGAGAAAAAGTAGACAAAGAAATCATGACAAAGTTTGGAAAATTGGTAAGACAGGGGTGAGTGTTGTCATTAAGGCTATGCCACCCCCAGGGGGGGGGGGGGACTATTGCCCGCTTAGGGTAGGGATGTGCCGCTGAGCCCACTGAACCCTGACCATGTTCCAGAGTAAAATCACTGAAATTCATACCCTGTTCCAGAGCAAGATTGCTGAAAGTCATACCCTGTTCTGGTGTTGCGAAAATGGATACCCTGTTCCAGAGAGAGTGTGATTTCATATACCCTGTCCCAGAGTGAGCACGATTTTAAATACCCTGTTCCAGAGTAGAATCGCTGAAAACCATACCCTGTTTGGCAGCACGTACTCGTATAGTGAATATAGGGGAGTACCCCCCTAGTAGGCTAATAATTTGTCCTGTAAATCTTCAAATCTTCTTACCTATTATAGCCTCTAATATAACCTTGTATTCCTAAGGTTGAACATGCCCTTCAGGGAGGACTGCAAGACTGGGAACAAGAGCCAAAGCCATCACTTGCTTTGATCATTCTAACTGATCAGTTTACTAGAAGTATTTTCAGGGTAAAGTGGTCTTTGATGATGATTTTATCATTCTGTAGTGATTTTTGTTTGATAAATTAAAGTAATTTTTTTCAAATACAAGGGTAATGCGAGATCGTTTGATGGAGATGAAAGAGCTAGAAAGATTACAAGAAAGGTTTGAAATATAAGAATAGAATCAAGGTGGGGAAGCTGTAGTGGTAGGGTCTCGGGTTCAAATGTCCTCAAATCACCATCATGATAATATAAATAGAGTGTTTTAGGCCCTTTGAATGATTCAGGGTTTAATAAATGTTTTCTTCTTTTTCTTTTTCATCTTCTTCTTCTTGAATCTTCTTGTTAATATTATTATTATTATTATTATAATTATACAGCTTCTCATTAATTCCATATAGGTAACTGTCCAATTATTTTCTTAATTGGACAGCATGGAGTCCTATTACATATACTTATTATTATTATTACTATTATTATTACTATTATTATTATTATTATTGTTTATTGAATCAGTTTTTAGAAAGAAACACCCATGATCATCTAAAGCAGTCTTTGCCTGAAAGAGGTTTTATTTATCTGCCAATGGAGCACAGTGAAGATGCTGCAGATCAGGTTTTTAGTTTTTTTGACAGTATATTGGTTGTAAATGTTATGGARTAAACTAAGCAAGAAAACCACTCTATCATCGGGAAGTTGTGTTATTTTATGGAATAGAGGCTTTGCACCATCATGGGCACCTAAAATACATCTTGGACTGCCTGTGGTCGCCTGTGGTTAGGTGGCAGACCAATAAAATCCCTTTGCCCTTAGGAATTGAATTCTTTCTCATGCATAAGGATTGTATTGTTCCTGCCATCTAACATGGCTGCCCTCAGGTGATGGTGTCATAAGATTCTTCTTTTTGCTTCAAAATTCTGCATTGAAGAAAGAAATAATCTTCATGGATTATGAGTAATGAATAATAGTACTATTAGAGACTAAGTATAAGCTAGGTCCATTTTAAAAGCACAGAATAGGAACCTAGAATCCAATGGTTTGGACTCTGCACTCTAGTTTCATCCATATTTTAAATTTTACACCTGCTGCGCTGACCCTTGATTATTTCTCTTGTTTGGGCTGCCTGTGGACCAGAAGTGTAGAAAGCAGTTGGAAATGAGATATTCTTTTTATCTTTTCAAATAGGTATTGTCTATTCAACTTTGTGAACAAATGGCTAAAGATGCAGAGGGTACTGAATTTGCAGAACCAATGAAGATGCACTTGGAATTTGCCAAAAGACATAAGGTACTTTCTATTAGACTATCAGGGTGTTGACATAATTTATAGTATCATACACTCAATATCCCCCTTCACAGTTCCCTGC
>NW_022258226.1:208363-218482 GCF_009602425.1 Actinia tenebrosa
TGCCAAAAGACATAAGGTACTTTCTATTAGACTATCAGGGTGTTGACATAATTTATAGTATCATACACTCAATATCCCCCTTCACAGTTCCCTGCGCCATCATGAAAGGTAGCCGTGCCTTTGCATTGAAGCGAGACAAACGGTGAGCTTGCAATGATAGAGATGTGAATTATTGTCCAAGGTGTTAAAAAAAGCTCCCTATCATTGCAAGCTCACCGTTCGTCTCGCTTCGATGCAAAGACTCAGCTACCTTTCAAGATGGCACAGGGAACTGTGAAGGGGACTATTGAAGAATCGTTGTCGGGTTCAGAAACATAGAACATGCAACCAAAATGGCACATGGGAAGTATGTTAATTAGATGCATGCTGTGACCGGCGAYCCGTGGCATCATCCACTGTTTTTAATACGCGTTTGGCATTCTAAACCGACAGCATGGAAGGYGCAAATGAATGAATTATAATATTATTATGTCATTTCCCATGTGTTTCTGAACCCGACAACAATTCTTCAATTAAGTGTATACTATAAWCTTATGAATACTTTCCTGACTGCACTTGGAAGTAATGTTTTTCCATTTYGGACCACRTGTCATTCTCTTGAGAATAAGATTATTTATTTCAGTGGTGTCCATATTTATGTGTCTTCTCCTGTGCAATTTATTATTAAACAAAGAAATGATACTCTAGGGAATGACAGGTGTCATGGTCTGAAATGGAAAGACCTGATGCCCGTGGAAATGAAAAASGTCCAATTGCCTTACTATTGTCATGAGGTAATAAAGCTTTTAATATTAACGAAAATTAGCGAGGCATTCTGGTAGTCGTAGGAAAAGGACATCATGCAAGTACCCCAATTTTTGCAAACGTTATAGCCATGCATTGGGAGTCCAAAATTGACCAAAAATTTGGAGACATGGTCATAATCTGAAAATGCCATCGGTGGCTAGTCAAATATGCATGTTTATTTGGATGGTAAGCAATTGCTGGCTTTTGAATCTCATGATCTGCACCAAACGGTGGTCTAACTCTGACACCATGTGCTATTAGCAGGATAGAATTCAGGATAKACATGCCAGGAGGCATTAAAATAGTCCTTTTTTCCCCTGAGAAACTAAATTATTTTTCATGTTGATCAGATTTGACCAAATTCAATMGTTCCTGTCTCCTGTCATGGCTTCCATCATGTAAAAATGCCARCGTAAAGCCTCTATCGAAAACTTGCGATTTGGAAGATAAACATTCCCCACAAGATGAAAAAAATGTCGTGTAATGAAATCAAGGAATCCTGAGAWAATCATTTCAGGTCTTTTCGTGTTTCACTTTTTCTTCACTTTTTTATCTTAATAATTAGGAAGTTATTGATAGATTTGGCCGATACCCACAGAGGAATAGAGTCCTTGGAAGAACAAACRCAAAAGAAGAGGAAGAATTCTTGCTCAACTTACCTGATCGATACAAGTGGTGACGAGAAACGCACTAACTTATTTTTGATGGGAAGTAAATATCTAATCATTTTAACTATTCTATAATTGGCATTCAAAAATCAAGATTAAATCTTCGTTGAAAAACTTTTGTTTGTTTTTTCTCTTTCAAGCTGATAGCGTAAGCTTAGTGAGGACAAAGTGTTTCCCTTATGTTTGTGCGCTGTATAGTAATTGTGTTTCTATTTTCTATAAAATTACTATTTTACTAGAGAATATACGTAGAATAAAGCCGACGCTTATCATACGACTGTGAAACGTCGACTTACAGAGCATACAAGGACGTCATGCCGTATCCCTGAAATGGCTTCCCATCGTATTCGTGAGTTCACTAGCAGTTCTCTAAATAGCGGCTGTGTTACAGCTCACAGTAAAAATGGTGAACGTATGATGCGATTGAAATGCCCAATGGCTACATGGTCCATTGCTTTCGTGCGGTGCACTAGCGCTCTAGCGGGTGTAAATACAGCTATAGTAAACATGGTGAAAGTATAATGCGATTGAAATGCGCAACGAYAATATGTAGTAGTCATAGTGGAAAAAAAAATAGTAAAAAGCATTGTTTATGTCTTACAATATGGCTATAGTTCGGCTTATTTTTCTCACTAAAAAAAACAGTTCTGCATCTTTAATTTTAGTTACACATCTCTTGCCCTTGCGACAACCTTGAAAGGTTTTGGTGCATACGCAATACCCAATGTACCGTCGTGAATATCTGGAAGAGGACTGCCTTCTGGATTCTCAAATTTGAACTTCTGGAACAAAATGGCCGACATGAGAAACAATTCTTTCTTCGCCAAAGCTTCTCCAACACAAGAGCGGCGCCCAGCACCAAAGGGCAGATAACTCATTTTCTGTGTTCCAGTGAACTCTCCTTTGGAGTCTAGGAATCTGGACGGCTTGAACTCGTAGGGGTTCTCCCATTCTTTTGGGTCATGGTTGATGGCCCATATATTTAGAAGTATTGTGGTGTTCTTAGGAATACGGTAACCACACAGTACAGTGTCGCAGGTGCTCTTGTGAGCAAAGAGAGGCCCAATAGAAGCACAGCGYAAAACCTCGGTCATAAACGCTTCCAGGAAGTGACAATTCCTTCTCTTCTTGAGCTCAATTTTTCCATCACTGCCAAAGACGTCTTTGATTTCCTCATAGATTTGTTCTTGGACGTCGGGATAGTTGAGCAGGTARGCCAACTCCCAGCGTAGTGCCGTGGCTGTTGTTTCAGCCCCTGCGCCGAAAACTGCGTCAAGTATGGCCATAATATGATCATCTGTCATGTGCGTGAGAGAATTCTTGTCATCTCTTTCTTCCTCGAGTTTCGCCTGCAGTAAAGCATCCGTCAAATGACGGGTCTGATTTTCTTGAAACGTCTCTTTTAGTTTATAATAGCGCGCGTCCTTGACTCGGGTGCGRTGGTCCATGATCTCCTTCAAGATTCTAGTTTGGCGAATCGGAAAATTGATAAGCCATGGAAAGACATTGAGGATACTGACGGGTCCCAGTACTTCGGCTCCCATGTTGTTGTACCTCACGCTCTCATGCAGTTCTTCGTCATCCAAATCAAAGCGTATTCCATATATGATTGAAAACACGACATTTGCGATGACGAAAGAGAAATCGTTTTTGGGGTCAAATGGCTGGTTTTCATAGTTTTTGAATCTCTCCATGATTGCCATTCCTTCCTCCTTTATTTTGTCCTCTAAGTAAGGCTGATAAATGCGCAAAGCTGAATGTACCATTTTACGAGCAAGGACCATAGCAGGGGTGAAGTCATTGAAGCCTAGTCCCTTGCCTCCGCGGGAGAAAAAATCYTGAACAAACAAATACGGCCTGCCAGAAAAAGTATCTTTTTGGGTGACCAGTGCTTCGCGGGCRACACTGAACGTGTTGATCACAATAGTGGGTTGACTTGGCAGATACAAAGTAAACATGTCGCCATAAGTCTTGCTCATTCTTGTGATGGTTTTGTGCAAGAGTGAGTTTGAATCTCGAAGGCTTAGGAGACTTCCAATCACTGGGAWACGAGGAGGCCCTGGGGGGTAACCACGCGAGAAGCGCACCCACGTGACCGCGTAGACCACTAGAAGCACTGTGCACAGGAGAATCAGTACTTCTGTGAACATTCTGTCTGTGTTGGAGTCCGTGAAACAAGAGCCTACAAAAAATAATAAAAAGTCAGAAAGTGAGGACCCGACGGATTTACGACTCAGTTACGAAGAAAGTACGACCAAAGGACGGTTTTTATCCTGATAAGTTTGTAATATAAATTGTTCTTTTACCATGCAGTTATTGTTTTAATGTGCGCGCTGATTGGCTGGCTACCATATTCATATCTTACACTRATTTGCATCATGYTTCTWAGCTTGCTTCTCTCTTGATCTACGCTTCTGCTTATATCATATGAACTGCTTCCCATGATCCCCGGGGGAGGGGGGGGCGGGGTACTCCCCTATTTTGCTATACGGGTTATGTGCCGCCCTATAGGGTATGCTCTTTCGGCTTTTGGGTCTGGTGTAGGGTATCGTTTTTTGACGTTTTAACCTATTTATAAATCTTTAGTATTACTTAAAAAATTAAAGACATAACATAAAAATAATTTGGTGTGTAATGTACCATGAACGGCTTTTGATTACATAACGATCTAAATATTTCGTCTTTCTAATGAAATTTGTTTAACAACTGTTCAGTTTTATCATGCAGCCTCATGCAGGTAAACACATAGGGTAATGTAGTTTAATAGCAGTATCGTTAAGCAATTTTTAACTTTTTTTGGCTGATCTTTTGCTTCCCCCTATTACTTTTGACTGTACCATAGTTAATAGTCGATTAACTGACTGTACGTAACGCACAGTACAATTAATACATCATTAACTGAAAAAATCTCTTTGTAATCCTTAATGTATTAAGTAGTAGTTCTTTTAATTTACTTACTAGAATTGGAGACGAGTTTTTCTTTTYACTTGAACTGATGCGCAGCAGAAGAATGTTGTCGATAAGTGAAACACTTAACGCAATGACCTTGGAAATCCTGTATGTGCAGTCGTTTCCAGCTATGCAAATTGCTCACGATTGACATTCCTGTCCTTAAAATAAAATTGAAGAGGCGTATTCAAACATAACGCAAGTAAAATTTACAAGTAAAACTAATTACGCAAACATCGTAAAAGCGTGACATATAGTGTTACGAGGACCATAAGGAGGAGGATCACGGGAAGGGTCTACATTTTCAATATGGCGGCGAATTTGAAGTTGCGCGCTCCCAAAACACAAGCAAAGTACGAACAAGAAACCCARGAAATACCCCAAAATACGGAAACCACATGTAATATCCTACTCCCTGCATTRCAGAAGAGCTTTTGGTATGCTGTTATTGCAGTGTTAGCCTTTGTATGCTATCTAAATAGTCTGGAGTTTGACCTGGTTCATGATGATATTTTCGCGATCAAAGACAACAAAGATGTCCACGCAAATACCTCAATTCTTGACCTCTTTAAGAATGACTTCTGGGGCAAGCCCATGGCGAGCAACTTAAGCCATAAGTCCTACAGACCTGYGTGTGTCTTAACGTTCCGGTTGAACTATTTAGTCCATGGTTTGTCTGCTTTTGGTTTTCATCTTGTGAATGTCTTTCTTCATGCACTCGTCTGTTTGTTGTTCGTCTATTTTGCTGAAAAAATCGTCTTCAAATCATTTCGTCTTGCCGTGTGTGCAGGGCTGCTCTTTGCTTCACATCCTGTCCATACAGAAGCTGTAAGTACCAAAAGGAACTAAAAGTTGTCTCTAAAGAAATTTAAATCAAGAATTATTCGATAAAATCTTACCTAACTTTTAATTTTAATTTTTAATTTTTAGGTGACAGGTGTTGTAGGGCGTGCTGATGTTCTTGCTTGTCTCTTATTCCTTCTTTCTTTGTTGTTCTTCATAAGGTATTTAAATTTTATAACCTTGGCTTTATTAAAGGCAATTTTTCAAAAATTTATTTTAAATGGTTAACAGGAAAATGGGAAAAAATATCTCTCATCTCACAAATTTTTTTTACCTATTTGTTTACCTGTTTATCTTTATTTCAAAGYAACCTAATTATTAAATTTTTGTTGTTTAGTACATGCATTTTAAAATTAATTAGATAGGCAGATGGTTTATAACATTATTTACATTGCAGTCCGACAAACTGAATTGCATAAATTACAAATATATAAAGATTGAAAAATTGAAAATACTTTTATGCATCTCATATGTTTCTACAACTTGGACAACTTTTATCATGACATACCTTTTTTGTCCTTGGTCCTTTATGACAAATTAATCAACAGTGAACTACTATGAMTCAAATATAAATATACTGTATATCACTTGAGAATTAATAACGGAAAATCTAAAAGATTTATGGGAACTGTGGGAGGTAAGTGAACCAAGTTTTGTCTCAAGCACTTTATTAGTCTTTGGGAAACGTGGGTGACATAGCGGTGAGAGTGCTTGCCTCTCTCCAATGTGACCCGGGTTTGAATCCTGCTGAGCTTGGTGTCATATGTGAGTAGAGTTGCTTGTTGGTTATCTCCTGTTCTTTGAGGGTTTTCTGGGTTTTCCAGCTTTCCTGCCTCTGCAAAAATTGCAAAAATCAACTTCTAAATTCCAATTGGAATCCAGTGAAAGAGGAGCCACTCTGTGGAATCCAATATTAATCCCATTACTGTATTTATTATTTATATCATTTATTATAGTGATGAAAACAGTGGTTATATTGAAAAGGTGTTGAGGGTTTTACACTCCACAAAACAGTTGCTGTGAATTAATTTTCTATTTCAGGTCAACGTCTACAAAGTCAAGCAGTTCCGTACAATGGTTGTACATGCTTGGGTGTATTCTGTTGGGCAGTACTGCTATGCTTGTGAAAGAGCAAGGCATCACTGTATTTGGCATCTGTGTTATTTATGACTTCTTTGTTATTAGCAAACTGTGGAAAAGGTAATTAAAATCAAGTTTATTACATTGTATTTTGTTAGAAAAKGTATTGGTTAAAAACGGATGAAAGYAATGGGTAATAAAAATAAAATTATAAAAGATATAAGATTTCAAGTTACAATGACTTGCTTATGGYCTAGGCTTGATAGGATAACTTCATATTTATTCTAATATTTGGTTTAGGTTGTAYTGGAATGGTAATTGGTCAACAGATTTTCTACAGTCATTAAAACCRATTATTTCAAGAACAGTTACCCTTTCAGCAGTGGTAATTATTTAATTTTTTTTCCTGTAATAACCATACAACATGAAAGTGGACCAAATTAGAAAATAGCAGTATCAGGCACATAGYGCATCAAGCGCAAGGGGAGGGGGAGGGCATATGCCCACCATTCTCCATCCCCCCTATGCTACTGAGCAGCGTTAGTGCTATATTTGATGACCCAATGTAAGATTAACTTTAACTAAATTGGTTTGTCTTTATTTTTAAATAGAGTTTATTATTTGTGYGCTTGCTTTAAATAAAAGGAATGAATTGGTATCAATATCCATTTGTTGCCTTATCTATCAGAATGGGTTGTCTTTATTYTYAAATAGAGYTTATTATTTGTGCGYTTGYTTTTAATAAAAGGAATGAATTGGTATCAATATCCATTTGTTGCCTTATCTATCAGAATCAAGATAAATAACAAAAGCTGTTGATAAAACTATCATTTACACCACTCGTTCCTTATATCAATGTTGAGTAGTTAGTGAAAGACCAGAGCACGCCATTTAGCAAACCACTTTTGAGATGTTAGAAAGGGGGGCATAGTATAGCAAAGTGCACCCATGTCTTTGTCAACGGCTGTAGGATTAATAATTGAACGAACATTTGCATGAATGAACTAACAAGTAATTATTAAACAAATGAATGATCAAATGAGCCAAGGAACAAACTAGTGACAGAATGAAATGAATGAATGTTTCATTGTTTATCCAGGTGATCTGCCTGATGGTGTTTCGCATATGGATGTTAGGAGGAAGTCTTCCAAGGTTCATCAAGCAAGACAATCCTGCATCATTTTCAGACTCCTTCTCAACAAGATTCATGACATTTTCCTTCCTTTATGCTTTTAACGCCTGGCTTCTTCTCTCTCCAAGTAAACTGAGCTATGACTGGCAGGGTGGAAGCATCCAATTGGTTGAAACTATTTGGGATCCTCGTAACCTAGCAACCATAGCATTCTTCATTGTGATTGGCTTATTAGCYTATCATAGCTTGTTTTCGAAGAAAGCTCAGGTATTCAAGCTTCAATCTTTTATTTACTATTTCTACATTTTATCTATTAATAAATGGATACATAATGATGTTGATTGTGATTATTGATGATAGTGGTGATGACTTTATTCATTGTCGGCAATGATGTTGATGGATGATAATGATGTTGGGTGGTGAGGATGATGATGATGATGATGATATTGGAGATGGTTGGTGGTGATTGGTTGTAACGATGATGATGATGGTGGTGGCATTGAAGATCATGAGAATTGGTGGTAATGATGTATAATGATGGCAGTGAAGATGATAGTGATCGAAGAGGATGACATGTCACTGTTTAATGGTAATGATAATGGTGAATAATGTTGAGGATAAAGTTCGGTTATTGAAGATTTACCAGTAATCTGTTTATTAATATTTCTATGTATGGTTTACCAAATAGATGTACATCTTTTCCAGGAAGATGATCAGCTGACAGTTCTTTTAGGATTAGTCTTGATGTCAGTGCCWTTTGTTCCAGCATCTAACATATTTTTTAGAGTGGGATTTGTAGTTGCAGAGAGAATTCTTTACATACCAAGGTATGTTACAGTCCTAAAATCCTAAATATGAAGAAATTGGGAGAGGAGGATTGTAAATCTTTGATTATTACTGCAGTAAATTTGAATAACTAAACTAAGATAAGTTATTATTTCCTTGCAGCATAGGATTTTGTCTCCTTGTTGTCCATGGCATAAACAAACTAGCTGGAAYCACCAGATATCAACATGATAATCCCAAGGGAGAAACAAGATGGTCAGCTAAACTAGCAACCTTGGGTTTATTTTTACTCGTAATTTTATTTTGTTGTAAAACTATAAGAAGAAATGAAGTGTGGAGAAACAGAGAAACATTATTCAGGTAAGTACAGAAATCGCAATCCTCCACAGGCTCCACGGGGGGAAGGGGGGGGGGGGGTCATTTGTGTTAATTTTTGACAGAAACTTAAATTTGTGTTAATCAAGGAAAATAAGGAATTTATAATTTTCTTTCTCAGGTCTGGAGTAGAGACTCTTCCTCACAATGCCAAAGTGCACTACAACTATGGAAACTTTTTGAAGGACATGAATAAAGATGAAGAAGCTGTCAAGCACTATAGAAAGTGTTTAGAGTAAGTTTATTGTGAAAAAAAAAAAACTATTTATATGGCTAAATGTAATTGAGGCAAAGCAGTTCAGTTTGCTACAATTGTAGGGTGCACCCCTCCTTGCTACAAGGCCTGTGTATGTGGCAATGCATCATGGCTGGGCTAATCAGTGAGATCATTGCTACTTAACTTGTTTGCTTACTTCATGTTCACARATGAGTTTAATCTCATCTGCTAAARTTGACTGGCTAGATTTTTTGCTATGCTTGAATTTTTTTAGGTTAGAGCCAGATCATGTGAGTGCCCACAATAATCTTGGTACACTTTACACTAACAACACAGAGGTATGATCTCCAAACCATAGCAATTATAAAACCTTTATTAAAAATGTTTTGAGAAATCAAAGTTTTTGTGTGATCAGCTGTGTAAAAACTTTTTACTCCGACAAAGGACTAGYGTCCGAAACGTCAGTTTTTTCATCTTTTCACGGTGAATAATTCACCTTTTTATCATTACTGTTTCATTAGAAACACCGACGCAGCTCACACTAGTTTTTAGCTAGTTATATCTTCTGTACATAGGATAGTAAAGTGCAACACAGTACACCATAACACAACACAGAACAGCAGTAGAGCACACCAAACCATAGCACAGCACAGCACAGCACAGCTCTCAACTGATGTAACTGCAACTGAACATATATCTAACAGCAAAAGGTTTTTATCATAATCAGTTTAAATCTGAACACAAAAATGTATTTTTTCTGCTAGGAAGCCATCAGACACTTTAAATTAGCCATCAAATATGACCCAATGCATGCTAATTCATATTTCAATCTTGGTGTACGTTATGCGTAAGTACAAATTGCTGTATTTGCGATTTTTAATTAAAAGTTAATCAAGTAATTTCAAGTTTCAAAACCTATGAATTATCTTTTCCCGCAGAAAACRAAATAAATTGGAGAAGGCTGAAAAGATGCTTAAAGAAGCACTGAGGTATAATGTTGCTGTTGTTGCTCTTTCTGATATAACTGCTACCTCTGCTGGCTCGTGATGGCTCTTGCATATGCCACTTCTGTTGCTGCTGTTGTTGTTATTGTTGTTGCTGGTGGTGCTGTTGCTGTTGCTGTTGTTGTTGTTGCTGCTGTTGTTATAGCTGCTTTTGTTGGTGCTCTTGCTGCTTTGTTATTGCTGCTGCTGGTGGTGCTGTTGCTGTTCTTGTTATTGAGTGGTGGTAGTAGTGGTGGTGGTGGTGCTGTTGTTATTGCTTCTGTTGTTGGTGCTCTTGCT
>NW_022258226.1:220591-234462 GCF_009602425.1 Actinia tenebrosa
TTTTTTTGTAGGGAAAGTAAAGGAAGCCTTGAATGCATACCAACAAGCCATCCAACTGAACAACAATCACTCAGTAGCTTACGTTAATATGGGACGATTGTTTAAAAGTGCTGGACAAGCGCAACAAGCGGAAAAGGCCTATAAAACGTAAGAATTACTTTTTCTTTAGCTGTAAAAAATTCATCTTTCGTATGATGATGATGGACGATGGATATCGTCCGAAATATCTACTCAAGAAACTTCTAGTTATTCTTTTCGTTTATAAACTTTTAGCCCAAAGAAACATATTCACATCTTTCGTATGTGGAAAAACCAAAAAACCATGGCACACCGCACAGTCACAGTACGTAATTGATGACAACCTTTTAGCCAATCACAACAAGACAAGGTGTCTGGTCAGCCAATCAGAATTATATAGCAGAGATATTGGATTTTAATTTGGCGTGGTTGTATTTGAATCTTATCTAGAGCTTTGTCCATCAAGCGAGAAGAGAGCACTTTACAATTACTCGGTGTGTTGTATTACAATCAAGACAGACTAGTAGATGCCGAGATGGCCTGGGGTGAGACACTGAAGATGAATCCTGCTAATGATGAGACTTTGTCGAATATGGTATGAGATAATATTAATTATCATTTGTCACCATTTGTATCATTATGATAATCGTTGAATAACTTCATCATTGCGTTCATTATAATCATCATCGTCATCTTCACCGTCATTTATCATCACAGTCACCATCATCATCATCACCACTACCATCATAATTATTAGCATCAACATCACCAACCATCATCAGTATCAGCATTACCATCACAAACGTTACCATTATCATCACTTGTAGCACCACCATCATCTTCATCCCCATCATCATCTTCATCAAAAATATCTCATCACCCCCATTATCAGCATCATTATCTTGAGTGGAGACCCGTTAAATGTTAAGACGACTAGATAGGTTAAATAACTTTTTTTCTCTTTGTCTTTTCAAATATTTAACTATTTGACGTACGCTTGTAATGATTTTAGGGAATATTAATGAGCAAATTAGGACGCCATGGCGAAGCTGTGCGATTAGCAAAGAAGGCTTTACAACATAACCCAAACCATGCTGATCACTACAAAAACGTTGCCTCTTCATTGGAACAGGCAGGGAAGATAGGAGAGGTAAAAAACTATCGGCGATTGTTGTGAATGATTAAGAATTGCCCTAATTCACTATGACGTCACATCAAAACAATCTATTGTTTAAACGCAACGGATCATGGTCGTCAGAGGGGGTCAGATCAACGCAAATTCACCGAAAATTGTTGTAAAACCCGTATCAATCCACGAAGAGAAGTAGAATAGCCAGCAAACTCTCAGAATATTTTTTAGTACATAATAACACATATTATATCTGAAAACCAGGCCATTTTAGATTAAACTGTTTTGCTAGGAGCAAATTTTGTTGAATTTTCTATTGGAATTGGCGATTCCATCCCCACATAAACAAGCAGTGACGTCATAGTGAAATAGGGCAATTCAGGAGTTGATTTTTGCGGAGAGAGGAAAGCCGGAGGAAAAACCCTGAAAGAAAAGATTAAAATCAACAAGCAACTCCCCTTTAAAAGATACTGTGGCGGAAAAAACGGAACATTTTCTAAACTAGAATTTATACAGTCATAAGGAAACTCATAAATTCTTCTTTTGGTTGATACAGGCAATTGACGTCATATCTTTGGCACTGAAGAAGTTCAAAACCGCTGACCTCTACTTTCACCATGGCAACCTATTAAAAGACCTTAACAATATGAACGACGCAAAACAGGTTTGTCTCTTGTGTGTTAAATTTTGTGTGTTGGAATTCTTGTGGTATTTAAAGGAGCACATATTGCAAAGTTGATGACAACACGCAGCACGTTATAAAACGCTACCTGTTTACCCAATCAGAATGCATGGACACAATAGTGTCACGGTCACGGTCATGAATGATGACAACACGCAGTACGTTGCAGCACGTTACCTGTTTACCCAATCAGAATGCTTGGAACTTCACTTTCACGGTCACGGTCATGAATGATGACAACACGCAGTACGTTGCAGCAAGTTACCTGTTTACCCAATCAGAATGCATGGACACAATAGTGTCACGGTCATGAATGATGACAACACGCAGTACGTTGCARCACGTTACCTGTTTACCCAATCAGAGTGCTTGGAACTGCACATTCAAGGTCACGGCACGCAAAAATGGCGAATTGTGCCCCACCTTTTCCAATTATTTTTGTACAGCTAAGGCCCTGTAAACCACGTCTCCTCGGCTTCCGATGTARGCAAACGCTAGTATTGAAGTTCTTTCTTTTGTTTTGTTTGTAGGATTTCTTGAAGGCAGTAGAGCTTGATCCAAAGCATGCAACTGCGCACATGCACCTAGGAGTCATACTTCATATGGAGGTAAGGGAATGAACTAAAAATTTCTACCATCCTTGCGCACGCAGTCAGTGCTCTCATAATGCACGGGCAACCAACTAATTAGAAAGCAATATTAATGACTGTTATTTTATAATACACACCTAAAACTTACCTCTGAAACTCGAAACTTGTCTCGGGACAAGAAAAACCTCTAGAGTAGCACCTGTAAACTAACGCTTACATTTGCCTTATTCTGCTTAACAGAAAAACTATCCCGAAGCCCGCAAACACTACGAGAAAGCACTGTCCCTGGAGCCACACAACACTATTTTACAGCAGAACCTGGCTAAACTTAAACGTCTACAAGAAAAACAATCAAAAGGTGGATGAAACCATGGCTGAAATGGAACCCAAGGTACACGTATTCAGGAAATGATAACTAATATCCAGTAATAATAACGGTAAATATTAATAACCGTAAATATTTAGAACGATAAAAATCAATACTGAAAATATTAATGGTAATAATAACTAATTTGTACTATAAATAATTTTTTATAGTGCAAAAAAATTAAATTCATTTTCATAAGAATTTTTAATCGTACTAAACAATATATAATATAAAATAATATTCTTAAATAAATAGTAGATATATAACTTCTACTTCTGCAGTATATAAAACTGTATATTGTAAATATTTTAAACAAACGAGGGATTTGGGATTTGAACCTTAGATGTATATTAACCTTTTTATATTAAAAAGTCTTTTAAACATAGTTTAAACAGTAATTACTTTTAAGGTGTTGTGTCTTGTTGGCAAATCCTCGCTGAGAGAAATATATTACTAGTATTATAAGAGACACGATACGCAGATATTCATCTAGTGACGTCACGAGATTTGATGACGTCATGACGATTCTTAAGCTTGAGCTGAAGAGTGCCACTCTGCGCACCCTACCCCCTATGGGATAAAGAATTCAGGCTTCCCGAACTCCTGTAGCCCGATCTCTTGGGTAAAGGGGATTCACCATCCCCCGGGGATTGGGAGTCCATTGCACCCCACCTCCTACACCCTGCGGTGAGAACAAATACTTTGCTTCTCAAATATGCCGGGTTTAATTCAATTGTAATATTCTAATAGTATTTATTGATGAGCGGTATTCCATTGATTCTTGCATAGTGAAAAGCGATTAGTCTTGATCATAAGTGCCAACCAGAAAGAAAAGATTCGTTGTGATATGATACGTATGTGAGTAAAGTTTTTAGCCAAGGTCTCTACCTTGATTCAAGGGTGTTTTTCCGGGTTCTCCGATTTCCCCCCTCCGCAAAACTTAACACGCAAAATTCCGATTCAATCTGTGAGTTAGCCGTGCCCTGATTTGGATTAGCACGGAGGTTATCAGTTAAAGGTTCAATCTGTGAGTTATCCGTACTCTGTCTTGGATAAGAAATTGTTACAGAATATCGATAAAATTATAATTGCTTTCTAAACGCGACACATGTAGTTTCCTCTCATCCTTCATTTATTTCACATTATTTGAAGTACATTCAACTTCCCACACCTCATAAAATCCTAGATGGGGTTTGACTTTCCAATCTATATCTTTATTTTCAATAAAGTTTATCTCCTGATAATTGTTCATAAGTATGGCTTCAATATTCCTATTGTACGGTAGATTGATCAGTTTGATTACACTTCCTGAGACATACTGTCTGGCTCCCTTTATTACACGGTACGATTCTCGATCTCTGCTGTTGTCAATAAGGAAATAAAGAGTTTGGAATTTATTTCTTAAATAAGGCATATCAGCACTAATGATAGAATCTGTAGAGGCAGATTCCAGTGGTATCGTGTCACGACTCTTAAATGGGTTCCAAATATGACTGGTTCACACCAGAAGCCTTTTGAAAGCAACGCTACTCTTCATTCCAAACAAATTTGTTCTAATTTTATARATATTCAGATATAAATAAATATGGAGCGGATAAAAAACAATATATTTTGATAAATARAAATACATTTTATTATCATGGTTCTAATTAAAGAGATTACTCCAAAAGTGGGTACTTTACTACCAAGTATAATTGATTATGAAGTTAATTAACTACAGTACTTTACTTGTCAGCTGGGCTCAACCGTTCCATTAGCCCATTATTTTTTTCTTCTTAAACTACCTAAGAATATATTTTGATATAAGGACGTTGAAAAATRTTCATTAATATATAATATATTATTAATATATTTCTATATAGTTGAATACTTATTTATTTAACAAACCTTTCTGCTTTGAGAACGGTCGAGGTTCAACCTTTTGAAAAAAATGTGCAAGAGGGAATGCAGTGAGACAAGAAATGGGACATTTTTCTCCCAACGTGAAAAGGTCTTTAGAAAGATGATATTCGTCTGGATCTTAACTTTTCTACTGCAGTTTTTTCAAAAAGTTGAAGTGGCCCTAGTTGAAAAGCTTACTCTCTGACGTGTTTAATAACAATGTCTATATGAGACTTGTCCCTAGCACTAGGATCAATTTACTCTATGCTAAATGGCCATGCCAACACTGGGTCAAGTTTCCATTACAGTGCATTTTGGGACTGTCATAGCGGACAAAATAGACGCCGTCTTGGAAATATGTCTCCTAAAAACCTCCACAATTCACTGCAACGTCAACTCGACCCACTTGGTTTTGTTTTCTTAACCTCGGAATGGCTAATGTAGGTTTTGAATATGGATTTGTAATTAAACTAGGCTGCTGAGTTCATTAGATGTTTCAAATGCGTCACCAGGCGATATTTAAACTTCTATAGGACTGAGAGGCTTTGGGTGTTAATCTTCAAAATAACGAAACAAGGATTTAAGGATTAAGCTGTATTTACCTTTAGTCTCAAACCGATTTTTAGTTGCTTTATTTTGTTTTCATCAATATCCAGGTTAAAAACCCAAAAGATTTTTTGAAAACGAAGGGGGGAGGGGAGGGGATGCTTATCCCCACCCCACACACCCTGTAACTGGCTTAAGGGCTTAAGTCCCCCTACCCTGCCCTGCCCAGCCATGTAGTGCCTTTTACATTACACAGTGCTCTAGTTTATAGTCTTTACCTCCCTATATTCTTTTATATACATCGATATGATATCCAAGAAGGCGCTGTCCAAAGCACCTGTGCGTGCATATTTACACGTCAGGCATATCAGTCCTGGGACCTGACTTTGTTTGTTTGTTGAGTCCCTATTAAAACTTGTTATCTTTCAGTCTAGAATCAACTGTTCTGATAGTTACCTTTAAATATAGTATCAAATGTTCTGGATAGTAAGGATAGTGAATACGGCTCAAGCATTATGACGTTCTATAGAGGGGCTTTGCACCATCACGTGATGGCAGCCATGACAGGAGGCAGGAACAATTGAATACGGCATAATCTGATCTACATGAGAAAAAATTTAGTTTCCCAGGGGAAAGATACCTTATTGTTGTGCCTCCTGTCGTGGCTGCCATCGCGTGTTGGTGTGTTGGTGCAAAGCCTCTATACGTATATTTCCGTAACCCATTTCAGTAGCTGTTTTTGTTATGCTAATTTTCACTATTGTTTTGTATTCTCAAAGTTCTAACATTTGAGTATGAAAAGAGATTTTGAAAAGGATCGTAGAAGATTAGATATGAAAAATCATTAGGGTTAGTGTCTTATCGAGTCATCGTAAGTTTTTGGCTTTTTGCGCATTAGTTGGCTGTTACGTGTTTATGAGTTGACGCTGTGCAGTGAATGAGAACTAGACCGCTATAAATACTCATGTTTATTGTCTAGGAGTTCTCTGGCTTGAATACAACACTCTTGTGGCAAGTGACTTGAACACTCGATATTTATCACCATCCAAATGCATATCAAATACTCCTCAGTGTTCATTGATTTGAAATTTTGAAATCCTCTGGATCAAAATACGATTTCGTCACGATTTGACGCACTTGACTATTCACCTTATTTATTAACAGCACAGCACCACTTATTTCCTCACAGTTAATGATACTTGTCATCGAGATAGTAATCATTGTTTTAATAGTTAAATTGTGCTAATGCAAGAGTAGGAGTAATTTGTTTTCGACGCCTTACTGCACGACTCAAAATACCATCTTTCTGTGTCTTCTTCTGGTTTAAATTCCATTTAAATATAAATATATCGAGCATTAATATTTATCCAAAACTTCAATTCGTGTGGATGCGATGAGGTGAAGAATTGCATGCATAGAGTCATGTCTATCTTATTTCCTTTGGATTTTCTAAAATGATTGGTTGAAGTGGTGTGTGAGAACTGAGGCGTCTGGTACATTCTTTATCATGCTTTCTACGTCAGCTAACTCTAATTTACCGTAGAAGCGTACTTTGTTGTTTTACGCACCACCGACGCGCAGAGTGCTTTAACAATATACTAATGGCAGTTTTGGYATTTTATCATTCATAACTTCGCAAATATGTTCATGTAGTCATCATGTTCTTGGTGCAGTGTTTTCTCATGTAGTTCTATATGAACCGTACACATTAATCCTGTGCGGCTCTTATCGTCTATTAATCACCTTGCACTATCTTTCATCTTTCATCATCACGATTTTTTGTATCTATATGCGAATTTTCAATCCCCATTTCTTTTATCGGATGACAATAATATTGAAGCTATTTTTAATCATCACAATTAAAAATCGTTCAAGCAATAAATTCGTTCTTTGCGGTCACGCGAGAGAGTAGCACTTTTTTACTTTCTTCACTTGCTCGGTTTGTCGGTTTGTTCCAACATAGATAATAAAAGTTTATGTATTTCTTTATGATGGTGGTGTTGATGTGACGATAGATCGTATTGGTCCTACAGTAGTGTCCTCCTTGGCTGATGTACTGACTTCGAGTATCGTGTCGTTTTCCTGGGGGGATGTGGTTGGGTAGCAGAGTTCGAAGTTCTGTAGATCGTAGACTTTAGTGGTCAGAAGTGATCACCTGAATGTATATACGGCTTCACTACCACTTGCCGCATCGCTTCCCTGAGGATGAGTTCGATAGTTATAGTTTATTCTGTTTGTTATGGTCATGTTGATGGCCGTTGCTGTCATGATGATCATATAATCTAGTGGTCAATAGTGATCCCCTGGGTCCTTGACTGAGGTATTGACTGAGCACCGTATTCTCTTCTTCTGAAGGGTACAGTTTGAAGTAGCATCTCTATCCTCGGGGTAGAGTTCGATAGTTATAGTTTACCCTGTTTGTTATGGTCGTGTTGATGGCCGCTGCTGTCATGATGATCATACACTGTGGTCAATAGTGATCCCCTGGGTCCCTGACTGAGGTATTGACTGAGCACCGTATTCCCTTCTCCTGAAGGGTACAGTTTGAAGTAGCATCGTCTGAAAAGCCTCTTGAATGCTCTCCTATATGTACGATTCATGCAGGTATAGATGATGGGGTTGAGGCAGGAATTGAAGTACGCGAGCCATTTGATCACGTTGAATAGAGCGAAGGGTGGTCGGAATGTCGTACTGAAGGCATGGCCAAGAATGACAGTGAAGAATGGCAGCCAACAAACCAAAAACCCACCAATAACCACGGCTATGGTCTTGGCTGCTTTCATCTCATTGGCATGGTTCTTGCCGATTCTCTTGACCTGAGTACGAACCACGAAGAAAATAATCATGTACATGAGAATGACGATGGAAAGAGGAAGAAAGAAGCAGACGACGGAAACGAAGATGAGGAAGCTACGACCAGGCCATTGCGCTGTACGCGCGCACGACACAGAGATAGCGTAGATCCAGACACAAGCGATAACGACCAAAGCTCTTCTGGACGTAACAAGTTTAGGGTATTTAAACGGTACGGTAATAGCCAGCATGCGGTCAACGCTAACGGCGGTTAAGTTCGTGATCGATGCAGTCCCTCCAAGAATATCAATGCAATCCCAGAACATTTTCAAACCCTTTGATAAAACCCATCTGTTCGATGACAGTTGAATTTGCAACCAAAACGGCATGGCTAAGAGAGCCACGAGAATGTCTGCTAAACTCAAACTCACGATGAAGTAGTTGCAAATCGTCCTCAAGTCTGTGAACATATAAAAACTCGCAAATACTAGACCATTGCCAACCAAAGTCATGATAATCAGTAAGCTGACAAAGAAAGCAGCAGCGATGTTTTCACCGCTCGGCGTAAAGGGTTGTATCCCTTGGAGAACCTCGGTGGTATTCGTGATGTTCATTATTTACTCACTAGACAGTCGTAGAGAGATCTTGCTTGACAATGAGTTCTTTCGTACTAAAAGGAAAAACCAAAAACACCGACGTTACATGCATGCAAGCACAATWTCGTCATACAACTGTAATTGCCCTAAGGCAATTACAATCCAAAATAACTCTCCGTTTGTTTAGCACGTTTGAACTTGTTAAATCGTGTACACAGTGGGGTATAACTTTCATGGGATTAAATTTGATATCAAGCTTAGACTTATTATCTTCGTCATTATACTTCGTGGGTTTTTAGTAGAGGCCACAGAAAATCATACTAGAGGCCGTGAGAAAATTATGATAATAAATAATAAGTAATTATACTCGTAGGAAAAGAGGATTATTTTGTTGGCGCTTTTGACTGAAAGAATCGAAGCAGCGGGCAGTTGTTCGGTAAACGTTTAACAAAATAAATTTGTTAATTAAATGAAAATGGGTCCTGACACATGATAGATAGATCATAGAGAGTGGAAAGAAAGTCGGGATCGATCCATCCTTGTAAGGTATCCACTGATCCRTTTCAAACAGTCATTAGCACGTAGCAGGTTAAGTTATTTTTTGTTCTGTACAAAAACAAAAGCTCGTGATCACGATTCACAATTACTCGGTATGTTTGCATATTTAGTTTACTTAGAATAAGGTTTACTTTGTATATAACGCTTCTTAATACCTTGACCGCATAGAAACGTGTCACTAAGAGACGACTCTAAATCATAATAATTTTATTCTAGCGCATTACATAATATCTCAATTCTCTTACGATAAAGAATAAATCAGTAAATAGTGAATAAATGAATAATTGTATATATATATACACTACAATAATAATAATGCATGACTGATTTTTATTGACACATCTTTTATTTAGAAAGGAATGGATTCTGGTATTAATAGAATGCATTTGGTCGCATGACAGGAAGACCAAATGGTTAGAGGGCTGTTGTAAATGTACATTATAGAATACAAAATGGGAATCCAACATGCTCGTTCTAATTGCTGGTCAAACTCACAAAATTTCAAACGCAAATACATACGACAAAGAGAGAGAGAGATATATATATATATAGATACACCTTTATTTGAAAACGATAATTCCATAAATATAAAACTTCCTTACATGGAAGTCGTTAAGAATATGATCAGTAAAATATAAATATATAATCCTAAAAACTGAATTAAAAAATTTTAGAAACAAAGAAATGATTTAAATAACAAAGAGAAAAATCCTACTGAGCACTGGCAGCACGCCATCTCAACAGACGTTTTTTAAATTCATTCTTTGTTGGAGCAGAATTAATTTCAGAGGGGAAAGAGTTCCACATCTTAGCCTCTCTGTAATAGAAGCTACTCCTGAAAAAATCTGTTTTTGGGATGTATCGTACTTCAATTTGATCGCTCCCTCTTAATCTAGATTTAGGAGAGAGAAGTGAAAGAGACCTTTGCATTTCCCTTTTTTTTGCTATTTTTTTCCTGCCTTTATACTATCCAAATGAAAGTTTTCACTAACATACAAGTAATCACTCATTTTGTAAGAAGAGAGAGAAAGAGAGACCAAAAATTGTACAGAACTAAGGATAATTCTATTGCTTTCTGTGCTGGGAACCAGTTTGACAGGTAAAAAAATAGTCCAGAAAAATAACTCGAGAAAAAAAATACTAAATCCATTTATCGACACTAACCTTATATCTTACTAAATACCAAATCCATTATGCGACACTAACCTTATATCTTTGTCTTATTCTTACTTTACGATCCCTTTGGCACTAAAAATATGTTCTTCTTGCACTCATCTGGAATATAGTAGATACCTGTATAGTATAGTTAGAAAAATCTAAGAGAAGAAGTTTCCAGAGACGCGCGCTTTTTCTCGGTGAATTTGTTCGAGGTTATCAAGATTGAACGCAAAATTGTTTTTAAATCTGCTTAAATAGTATCAGTCAAATCTCTCCAAGCGAAATCAAAAACAGATTACCTTTACTTATTGGCTCATTATATCCCTTACGTTCGGTTTTATGAATCCCAGAGATTTGATTTTTTTCATGCTTTGTTTTCGTCTTGCACGGTCGTAAAGAAATGATTGTCTGTTTTCTAGATTTGTTCCAAAGATTGCGGCCCCAAATGCACCGAAATCCAATCAACCACACGACGTTGTATATCTCCCTTTCATTCAAGATTACAGCAATTATTTTCAAAATCACTGAGAACAATGCTGGAAACACTGATGTGACGTTAAACTAAGCATTATTTAACGACATACGACTTTATTGGTTCTTACTGTTCGATTTTCATCTGATTTGAATGCTTTTCCAAATAGATGTTTTGTGATCGGTATATATGTGTTAGAACTAGCCGATGACGTTATTGGGATGGGAATAGTTTTTCAATAGAATACTCTTTCTTAAAGGTATAATACGTCTGTCTAGTGCCTCTTGAGGAGTAATTATCGCCGAGTTGTTGAAATGAGTTGATGTCACAGATGACGCAAATTTAAATGAATTAAACTTAAAATTGGTCATTTCTTTTTTCTCTTTCTTATAGTGCTACTGAGATAATGTTTTCCAATAGTAAAGTAGACCTGCATTCAGCTGCAAGTATTGATTTCTTACCGAACGTGTTCATCGTTTGTACGCTTGACGCATTTTTGAGGGAAGTATAATGACTTGCTAGACAAACATCTTTGTAAGGAAAGATATAAGTACGTAAAAGGTCGAGTCAACACGTTCGATGTGTTGATGGTACAATAACTGGCATAAAATTATAAATGCCTAAAATATCTATCTTTGGTATACCAACCAACCTTTTCCAACCAGACGGTTTATAGGACTGACCATTGCTAATAAATTTGCTTCCTTCGATTTTTTTATTCATTTAAGATCAGTAGTGAACCAGTCTATACCAACCTTTTCGAACCGGACGGTTTATAGAGGTGACCTTTGCCAATTAAATTTGCTTCCTCAATTTCTTTCATTCATATAAAGTTCGATAAGCGACGTAAACTTCAACCTTTTCCGACCAATCGGTTTATAGAGGTCACCTTCACCATGTATTAAGGTACAACAAAATGCAGAGTCAAAAAGAAATTCCCGCTCTAAATCTATTTCTTTTTTCTCCGAATGGTATATTTTTGTTTCTTGTTCAGCTGTCTAAGTGTATGCATGCAGTTCTGCATATCCATAGAGCACAAACGTGACCATTTAYACGAGATGATTAAAAAAGGTGATTTGTATCTTTGTGGGATTATCGCACGTCAAAACATTCGGCATTTCCCACAATTATACCTGTATTATGTATCCGCAAGGAGTGTAGTATTTCAGACATTTTCTTAAAACTATGCAAGATTTGAAAACGAAAATGCCCCATCTCTCTCAAATGGCTTCCAGTAATGTCCCATTACTCTCGAATGGTTTCCTGTAATGTACAATTAAACTCAAATTATTTCCAGTAATGTCCCATTACTATTAAATGGCTTCCAACCAATCAGAAGAGGAAAGATACATTCCATTCATTTCGAAAGCCATTTTAGAGTCAAAGTGCTGTAAGTTTTCCGTTCAAACAAAATACTTCTATATCTATCSTAATATCTACCTTGGGCTACAAAAAGTCGCGTCGGAAACATATTTTTTCTAAAGCTAATTCTTATGTTTCATATTTATGAATACTGTATACAAGAACAAAATACGATCTTTTCTTTCATCTTATGTTGTCGAAATTTATGGGAGGCACAATACTAACCATATAATTGCAATAATAACCAGAGGGGAAAAATGGATTTTCTTTAAAAAAAAAATTCTGCACAGGTATTTTGGCAGGCTGTTTTCTTTGGCGACTCTATTTTTTTTTCTTCTCTAGTCTTTCACTACTCTTTCATAAATCCTCTCAACTGAGTTGCTGGAAAAGTTCTTCGGAAATTAATCTTTAAATATTCATTGAAAATTATTTAGATTAGCTGAAAAATCAAATAAATAAATGTAATAAAATAAAAAATGAAAAGATTTTTTWATCATTTTTAGGCGCAAATTTCGCATAATCTGATAATCCATCATTCCCGCCTACACACACTTTCTTTCTTTTTGCCTTTTTTATTCGTACGTTCGTTTGTTTTTCTGTCTTTCTCTCTCTCTCTTTCTTTCTTTCTTTCCTTCCTTCCTCTTATCTCCCTCTCTCTCTCTTTGTCGTGTGTATTTGCGTTTGAAATTTTGTGAGTTTGACCAGAAATTAGGACGAGCATGTTGGATTCCCATTTTGTATTCTATAATGCACATTTATGAAAGCCCGCTCTAACCATTTGGTCTTCCTATCATGCGACCAAATGCATTCTATTAATACCAGAATCCATTCCTATCTAAATAAAAAGATGTGTCAATAAAAATCAGTCGTGCATTCTTTTAGAGCCGTCTCTAAGGTATTATACAAGAAAAGAGTAGCCTGCGTGCATCCTTACAAAAACTGTTGGTTAGGTTTCAACAGTTTGTGTTCGGATGCACGCAGGCTAGAAAAAAGGTACAGACTATATTGCGTAGTGACGTAAAAGGGTTTCTCATTTTTAGATCAACAGACTATACATACGTACACTTCTAAAAATATCTAACTACTATCTTCTCAGCTCCCGTCACTCCATGCTTCTTGCACGACAACTCGCGTCGCGTTGGTATCATAGTTTATCATTGATACAGTTTTGTTCTATTAGAATTCACATTCATGTCAAACAAATCTTTAAGGCGCACGTCTTGTTTCAGTCTAAAAATATATCCTTTGAATTCCATCGCATTCAGTCAATGATCTACTTACGATAAACGATACACTAGCTTAGGAATTGTTGTAGGGTTTGATACAGATCATATATTAAGCTCTATTCAGTTTTTACTGAATCTCTTTTATTAATAGCTAAAAAGTAATTGTGCACGTGGCATCTGATAAACATCCTTTCTTTTTTCCATCCCTTTCTGCCTATTTTTATTATTCTAGTATCATGGATACATGTCAGCTACATTATTATCGCATCTAGTTGAATCACGTTCTGCATGTGGTCAGTGCTTTAGGGGGTTTGCGGGGATCCATTGAAGTCTAGTTGGTATTCTGAAACTTCCTGTTGTCACGTGCACTATCACTATATGTTTTTCTTCCTTTCATTATTATTATTAACTACTGATGATACGTATTGTGTATATTGTATATCACCCTATCTTGTACTACTGATGATACCTATTGTGTATAGTGTTCTCATAT
>NW_022258226.1:238478-253302 GCF_009602425.1 Actinia tenebrosa
GACGACCACAGACCTCTAGTAAGCGACCAGCTGTACCTAAGTCGTCCTTTATAGACGATCACAGGCCTCTAGTATTCGACCTCTTTACATAGGGCTTCTTTTATAGAAGATCACAGGCCTCTAGTAAGCGACCAGCTTTACATAAGTCGTCCCTTATAGACGATAACTAAAAGACCACATAGTTTTCATCTCTAATAAAGCCTACCTCRGAAATCATTATAAGTGTCAATCGAAATGACCCTACTAAGTGTGGGTCGCACCTCATTAAGCAACAGACCAAACCAGGGGACCACATTTTGTAATAAATAACCTGTCGTAAGAAACGACTAAGATACACCAATATTCTTGTGGGAAATATTTTGACATTGTCAGATGGAGAACAAGTTTGGCATGTCGAACCTAGAGGAAGCAATGGATTAGTACAAAGGCTCATGTCGTGAAGGCCATCAATACCACGTGTTCTAGTAGGGTTAAAGCCGATTGGTTATTAGCACACTGTGTAGATTTCAAATTTGGTAGTTGGTTCATTTGCGCTTTTTAAGCACATTTAGTATCATTGTTCATACATCTGTTGTGATATTAGACGGAATATTTCCAGGAGCTTGACGAATACTATGTATAGCATGTGTAAGCTTTTAGATTTATTTTCCATCCATCCATCCATTCATCCATTAATCCATCCATCCATCCGTTCGTTCGTCCATGCATCCATCCATCCATCTATCCATTTATCCATCCATCCATCCATCCTTCCATTCATACACTCATTCACCCACCCATCCATTCATCCATCCATCCATCCATTCATCCATCCATTCAACCATTTATTCAACCATTTATTCGCCATCGGTCCATCCAACTGGCAGAGTTACCCTGCTGGCAGAGTTTCCATCCATCCCATTAACCATCCATCCATTTAACCTTCCATCCTTTTTCCAACCATCCAATTATCTATTTATTCACCAATCCATTAACCCAATACTTCGTACATCCATCCGCCCAGCCATCTATCTCGATCCATCCAATCATCATTCATTTATTCATTCACCCATTCATTCTTTAACCCAGTAATCAGTCACTCATCGTTCACTCATTCACTCACTTATCAAGCGATCCCTCCATCTTTTCTTTACCCATTTATTTTCATATTCGTTCTTTTACCCACCTTTATATTCATTATTTTATTCTCTCAAGTTTACTTTTCCTTTCCACGCCTCTTCAAACAAACCTTCATTACAGTGGCTCCTCTCATACAGTCTCTAACTCTGCCAATGTAAAGAATTTATTCCAATCCTAAACCCTACGTATCCTAGCATCGTATACTTAGCATGACATGAAAGTATAGTTTCCAAGATTATGTTCGAATTTTTCTTTTTTTCGAAATTTTCACATAAAGCAAGTTTCATGGCAATATTCTATATTCCTTGAGATATTTTTAAGGACATATGACATTAATCCCAATTTGTATAATAAGGCTAACACGATTCCCAATTGACCAAAAAACAAATACGTCAAACCTATCCTATCTTTGTGTAGGCACGGCTAAAATCTACTACAACAATAACAATGATTCTAATAAAAATAAAACAAATAAATATCTAAAATCCTTTTGATCTAATATCCTAAATCCTGTAGATGCAACCAAAATTAAGTCACCTTTTGGGGGRAAAATCAATTTTAATCGGCAAGAAATCAGAAAATCTCGAGCGGAAATTACATATTGTGAAGCAAAATGCTGTCAAATCTTTCCGGGGTATAATTGTTCAAAGTTTGTTCACATGAAATGGATTAAGCTATTTTATATTTTTCTATAAGGATTTATATATTCTACTATATAGTATAACTGTGTGCAAAGAAGAGATTAGTTAAGGTAATACGGGGTAAAACAAAAGGATTTGCAGTTTTCGTTCAATTCCAAATCCTGTGAAAAGAACAGCAAATTTTCAGTCCATTTAAGTGTTTATTCAAGACATCTCGTTTGTTTGATTTCTTGACATAAGTTTTAAGGTAAGATTTTGAATAAAAATTTAACTGCAGTGTCTTTAATTTTCTAAAGATCATTCTTTATTAGTAATAGTTTAGTTTTTGTATTGTTGAAATAATTTGGCGAATTATTTTTATGGAAAGTATGATGCATGTGACCATTTTGAAGATTATTTTCCAATGGAGTTTTTTGAAAATGTTGAAAAAGATCGCTTTGATGAAAGAATTTCACACGCACGTCCAAAATCGTTATTTGAAAAAGTTAAAAATTACTACCCGCTTTTTTTTAGGATTAGTTTGGTAAGTAAAAAAAACAAGAAATGGTCGGAAAAAGAATTAATTTTCATTGTCTCTTCGTTGGATATTCCATAAAACTCAGCGTAATATTTCTGGGGGAATTTTTTCAAAATTGCTTTACAGATCTTTTGATTTCACCGGAAAAGTAGTTCAAAAGTTTCTACTGAAGCATTGAATAATGAAATTGTGTATATCCTGAACTAAATAACAAAAATTGTACCTGTATTAAGTTTAAACTTACGTCAGTGAAGCAGGAGTTAACAGGGAGATTCGTTGATTTCTGAATTCTCTACGGTAAAGGTGTTAATGACACTGCCTCCTTCGAAATCTCAGTATTCAGGAAAGAAAGGTGTTCTGTATCATATAAATATATCCGCAGTTGATAACGACGAACAATTGATGTTCTGTTGTTTTTGTGCTTACTATAGGTCATAGATTATTACAGATCTACATAGTAAAAAACATGTTTTTATACCTGTTGTTAAATGCTAATGATTTTTTTGATAGCAAGTGTCATCTTGTCATCTTTAATGATCTGCCACAATTAAAAAAAACAACAATTTTCTAGCCATTTTCTCATCCATTTTCGATCCTAGAATCTCTAACAGTGAAATTCCAAGTAGTTTTTACACTAGAAGTTAATTTTCGATTTAACACTAGTACACCTACTTGCAAGAATGTTGTCATACGAAAATAGAACATTAGTGATTTAGTGGGATAGGAATTATATTAAAAAACAAAAGAAGATCACTGAAGCTGAACTTTTTCTTTTGTCTTTTAATGTATTCCTATTCCACTAAATCACAAATGTTCTATTCTTGTATGACAACCTTCTTGCAAGTAGGTGCATATAAGCACTTGAATCGTAATCAAAGATTTTCTTAAATTTTTAATTCCTTTAGTTGTGTTTACAATCAAAAAAAATAAGTTTTTCTTGAAAAAAAAGTTTCCATTCTATTAAAACTGCATAAGTTTTTTTATTTCAGAGGTGTTTTTCTTTGATTATCTTGCTATTGTGGTCAAAAAACCGCGATAATTGAACGAGGGGGAAAAAATGCGATTTTATCTTTTGAACTTGTTTACTTTGGGTTGAATGTTTCTTTTGCACTTGTGGTTGTGCATGTCAAACATGAAGTTCTCTTCCTCGCTGACATTCACCACCTGACGTATACTATCCCAAATTGAACAGATTTCGCTCAACGTCTTTGTTATTCTTTTCATTGAAGGACAAAGCGAATTAGAAACCCATTTGAAACAATTACAGATAAATGTATATCATACACTTTTCTAGAAGAGAATCTGACGCACATCAATGATCGTTTTTTTYCCTCATTTTTTCACGATATAAGTTCTTATCTCCCTCGCTTAAATTCACCTGATAATGTTGTTTTTCTTACGGGGTTATTGTGTCTTTTTTATAGCGAACTCACGATGATTTTTAAAGCAGAAATTAATGAATATTTCATCCATACTGGTCTTGCCGTCGTGATTTCCATTAATGTACAAGTGCTGTGGTCATGCTTATTCCCTTAAGGAATGTTATAGTTTTATTCATTGATGTTGTATCAGTCAAGTGAGAAACTGTGGCCTATTGGTATAACGTGACAATTCTTGCTAAGCCGCGTTTTTTATAGAGGAAACGTGTATAAAAACACACAAAATAAAACAAACAAAYGAATAGCTTCAATAAAAGCTTTGTAACAAGCAAGCACCAAACATTTAAGATCATGGGCGCATGCGCATAAAACATACCACTGACTATTCTCTCCGTGACTATGAGGCTCACTCTGCCGGATGATGTATTCGCTTTTTTTAAAACACACAGGTTCTAGAAATTGAATATGGGGACAAAATTAAATTATTACCGATTCCTCCATTTACGAGCCCATCCAGTGCATTCCCACAAACGGCCTATGCACGCACCACGTTGACATTACCAGAGGTTCTTTCAGAACGTATTGTTATAAGCGAATGACGGTCTGCTGAACTTGATTTTTAAAATAGTGGAGTTGAGGTCCCATCGCTGCCACCATGTTGATTCAGACGAAAAAATGACTGAACGTTTGCACGTGTTTCACGTATTTTCCACACAATTTAACAACGGTTTGATTTACAATACGAACTAAGCATTTGGTTTTCAACGATTTAATCACATTAAAGTTTATAACGACAAGATTTCTTTATCTTCTGATTTAGCAGTTTTTTGATAGACGAAAGCAAAATCAAGTCGTCTTAAAGCTGTGGAGGGGTTAACAGAACGTAACATGAAACGTGCTCTCCACAATAACTTGCTTTTGGGAAATAATCTTCATTTTGACCACTAGTCTGCGTGATGTCGGTTGTTCTAAAGTGGAAAACTGTTGACCCTACGAGACGTCAACATCGACAGAATACAGTTTGACAATACAGTTGGTTATGCAAACCAACCAGTAATGTTATCTTGCTTCTTTAACAGCTGCTTTTAATATTATTACTGTTCTATCTATCGGTGTCTGAGGCGTAATTTCATTAAGTTAATGGCGAAAAAGAGCTTTTATACATTCCTCTTGGGCGTTCTAGGTTGATTAGTTCTTGACTTGACCTCGGTATCTGCTCGAGAAACATGTTTTTGTGGGAAGACGTGCTGTGAAGATAAATTCACCTACACGATCACTGGCTTGAACATTAAAAATATCAGAATGAATAACGAAAACCAAAGTTCTAGATTCAAAACAATTTTTTCACGCATATGATATGGTCTCTTATATTACAAGGCTATTCGTTCTAAATATGCAGACTCTTGGATTCCGCTAGTATTTCTTTGAAAGAGAATTTACTTCCAATAGATCACCTTATGCTAAGATTTCTTCTAGAGAACTCGTTGTGTTATTCTTTACATTCCTTTAGTCTCGATTTATTCTCTCCCCTGAAACCGTGGGAATCAAGAGACCGTTTTAAATGTAAATCCCATCGTTTTCACAATGAACTTCGAAAATCAAAAGTTACAAGTGAATTTCATTAAAGCTTTTTGGATTTAAATTCCCAGTCGTATCAATTGTGATGTTTAGTACGAATTTTCTTCCAGCTTTACAGTAAGTTTTGACAGATAAAGAGAATTATATATCTGACTTGTGCACTCCTTGATAAACCTTACACCCTAGCGCGTTTTTTCTTCAAGGATCATCCTTTTTAAAACTTCCTGCAGTAGAGCCATTCTGGTGTYTATAATAATTCTCGTATTATTGCTGTATTATGGCTTTGTTTTCTGCTGTTTTTATTTCTCTTTTTCCACAGAACAGTAACCAAAATGCAGACTAATATTTCTACAGAAAATGTTTTTGATATTAAAATTACCTAAAATAGGCTGGGCCTAGTTCGAACGTACTCTTTTACTATGTATAAGCTGTCCAAAAATTGTCGTGTACACTTCAATTTTCCCCTTAAGAAAAGAGTCTAAATCTAAAGTCAATTGAATCCTAGTGTTATTCCGATCTTTTGGGGGTTATAATATAAACTCACTTATGAATAACCACAACACAAAACGCTTCAAATATCAACGAAGAGTACAAACACGTAAAGAATCTGAGCTCTTGTCGGCATGTCAAAATACACGCCACAGGATCGCTCTCCTACATTCTACTTAGACTAACCATAATAAGATAGAATTTGATTTTAAGCAATTTTAAATAGAAAAAGCTTTCAAAACACTTATGGCTCAAATGATTGTACGTATAGTTCTAGGATTTTTTCATTTAAAAGTTTGTAAGTAGTGACTTAATGTTTGCAAGTTTAAAATGCTTTGACATGTCTAATATCTAAGGTGCTGAACTCGAAGATAGAATCCTAAAATGAAGCTAGTTTTTCCTTGAGTTATATATCGAACAGCAGCAACGTTAACTAAACCATTTATAATCAAGTGAACAGTTTGAACAAGTCTTTACAAATATAAATAACGTTAGAACAGGGTTAGCAAGTTGTAAATGATTCGTGGATTGTCGAACTCTAGACCAGTATACCAGAACTTGACTTTCAGAGGGCATGTTTACTAACCTAGTTATCATAATAGCCCACACAGAGTAATGACTCTATGTAACTCACCCGACCGCTCTAGGCTCTCCTACCTTATTTTGAAGCTCTGCAGATAGTATACCGCCTCGCTGTTGAATCTGTGACTGAGTGAGGACAGTGAGAAGTGGATTCCTTTCCTGCCTCGACCTTTTTACTGTTTTCAAGCTTGCCTCTCGTGATTTTATTAASCTGCAGATAGTATGCCGTAGCTTGCTGATGAATCTGTCCGCACTGAGTCAGGACAGTGAAAAGTAAATTTCTTTCCTGCCTGTTTTCTTTTCTAACTGTTTTCAAGCTCACTTGCCTCTCGTGATGTCTGAAGAGAAATGACACCAAACTCCACTTGAAAGACAAGGGCCTAGATCCGTCGATAACCGTTAACGAAAACTCGACGTTAACCAGACTCCAGGGGGGCGACTAAGGTCTTGAGAAAAAGAGCTGAAGAAACCGAATGAGTCTTAGGAAGCCAGTGTTATGCGCGTGTTCTCAAAAGTGATCTATAACGAAAGCATCCAGCTATTCACGTTCTGTCGTAAGGTGAACACCACTTGATACTGAGATAACAAGCGAAACAAGAGATAATTGGACGTCCATTAACAAACGATGAGTGTTTGATTGTAAAGAATCTGTGTTGAGCTGAAAGATTTTAGATTGACCTCCCATTTAGCTTTCAACTGATAATCATTTTGATGAAAAATTCCAAAGTTTAACTTCGTCGTTACGTCATTCTTAAGCAAAAAGCAAAGCACGCAAGTACTGATGGGTATCGTGGTGTTCGCTAAGCCTTAAGCGGTCTCTGCTATGAGTAGTATCGCGGGCGCAGAAAACGTAACCTTGACCATAGAGTTTTGGCGGGAACGGAAATGCATGTCCGTCGCATCTTTGGCGCCAAATTGTAAATTCGATTAAGCGGAAGAACGTCACGTGATGACACCATGCTAATTATTGGCATTCCTGATTCTAAGACGTCTATTCAAACAGTTGACTTAAACGATTTGCCCACGGTCCCTTGCGAAAGATGCTATTGCCCAGTCTAAAAACCTCTACAGTCCAGTCAATTATCATATACACCGAGGGAACGAAAAGATGAGAGAGAGCCGGAGAATAAGGGTCATCGTGCTAGTTCTTCTTTAGTATTTCAAGGACAACTTACAACTTTTAGTGAACGCTAGCAAGGGAATTTTTAGGAAAAACTGGAGCTTCTAAAGCACCGGGCGTGCATGTCGTCACGTTGAAAATATCGTTAAATAAAAGTCTTTAATCTCCGTGAGCATTCCGCCCCGATTAAGGATCTTTTTTTATCTAAACTCGTTTGAATTAGCCTGCAACACTAATYATCTCATGACTTTCAATTATTGCAGGCACCAAATACTGATACGAGTCAGTGTCACTCTCCCGTGCATCTGCCATATTGAAACCTTAAAGTGCACCTAACCCCCGATACAATACTTTCAGTATTGATTCTACATAAAGTGAATAGTTGAATGGTGAAATATTTGAATGTTGCGTCTTTAAGTTATGAAGGTTTATACTTGCATTACATTGCTGATTGTGATGTCACCCCAGGCTTTTGAGTGTATTTGTTTTAATTTTTAATACTAAACACTAGCCATTATGAGACATCTGATTTACAATAAACATTGTAGAAACCTTGAGTATAATGATGATTCTTTTTAAAAACTGTTCGTGTGAACCAGTCAATATTTGTATATTAATGATGCCTGGGGTGACGTCACAGTCAGCAATGTAATGCAAGTATAAACCTTCATAACTTAAAGACGCAACATTCAAATGAAGAAATATTTCACCATTAAACTATTCACTTAATGTAGAATCAATTCTGAAAGTATTGCACGAAGGGTTAGGTGCACTTTAACACTTCTCTGTTTTAATGCCCTTTGAAAATACACATGCATTATCACAACTATCATTACCTTCTGTCAATTCCAACGATAGAAACAGAACGGACAATCCACTGTATAACTCTCCTTGTCGAAGAAAATAGAATAGGTGCAGTTGGTCTTTCGCTCTAATATTAACTACACCCAAGTTACAGGGTGCTCAAATTTAAACTGTTCAAACTTTGATTAAAATAATTAACATTGATATCCCTAAACAATCCTCTTAAAAGCGGCAACTAATGGAGCGGTCTTCAGCAGATGGCTCTTTATTGACGGCCTTTAAACTGTCTCTTGGACACCTTTTTGTCTAGTGCGGTGTTAATGGGAAATATATACGTTTGTTATTGATTCGAATCCGAGATTGATAAACGAAGATAGACTACGTGACTGAAAACAAAGATTATTTAGCTAGCTAGTTTTTTTCTTTCCTCCCTTTTATTTTTGCATGCTTTCTTTCTTTCTTTCTTTCTTTCTTTCTTTCTTTCTTTCTTTCTCTCTCTCCTTCCCTTAGACTAAGGTTGTTTGATCATTTGTTCTTTTCCAAAATTTCTTTCATCCATTAAACTAGTTGCTCTTATCGTTAACAGGCCTTAACAGTCCCACACATCAATTCAAAAACACGAAAATAATTAATTTTTTCCTGTTAAGATAAGAATTACTCGTAACGTCCTGTTTACTAGCTAGTCTTTATCTTCCAAGGAAAATAGGATCCGTGCAAGCAGAGTTGAATTCCGGAACTGCAAAATGATTCTTAAGATATTCCGTTTTCGATAAGAATTCCAAAGAATCTTGACTCTGATATTTGATAATCCAAAAATGATTATTCATAGTAATTTGACTTTAGACAGTCTTTCTTGTTGAATTAAAGTGTTTCAAGCTGTTCTGTCGCCATCTATATATCTTCCGTGCAACCGCCATCCAACTGGGCCATTACTGTAGAGTAATATTCTTTCTCACGGTGTGGTCTGTGTGCACGCCAATGGCTCCCTGCAGTCAAATGTACTATATTAGTCTGTCTATCCTGCTTTGTGGTCTCAATAACCCTAGTGGTATGTATAGATGTAGGTGTAGGTGTAGGTGTAGGTGTAGGTGTAGGTATGGGTATAGGCATAGGCATTGGTGTAGGTGTATATGTGTAGGTGTGGGGGTAGGGGTATGGGTATGGGTATGGGTATGGGCATAGGTACAGGTATATGTATATGTATACCGATGTATGTGTATATATGTATATGTATATGTATATTTTCTTCATCATCATCATCATCATTATTATTATCATTATATTTCATAAGGGGTAGTGGTTAGCATTAACAATTAAAACAAATACACTCAAAAGCCTGGGGTGACGTCACAGTCAGTAGCATAATGGAAGTACGGAAGGAAGGGAGGTGAAGATATCGAATACGATCTTCTGTGTGCTTGCCAAACAGCAAAGAAAAGTTTATTCCAGGAAACTACCAGCATTTTACACAGCTCGATATATAAGATTGGCGCATTTGAAGCTTTAACATTCATTATGAATTCAAAAGTGACTAATGAATACAAATATCTAAGGCAGCTGWGTGCTCAACAAGTCCAAAAATGTTTAATCCGCTGAACAAATTCTCCTTTTTGATAAGTCAAGGCATAGTTAATAGAGGGGAATGGTTATGAAACCTATTGTTTAGGCCTAGGTTTAGGCCTTCATTTGCTTATTTCCCATATACACCTAATTCAAAAAACGTTGTCATCGCCAAAGGCGATAGGCGATAGGTCATTCTGCCGACATGAAAATGGTTTCGTTGAAAACAAAGAACATCGAATCAGTCTCAGCACTAAGGTCCATATACTCTTGACGAGAAGAAAAAGAAAAAACACAAGTCATTCCAGCTATTCTTGGATCTTGGAATGACATATATCCTATCGCTTTTCGCCTATCGCCTATCGCCTATTGCCTATCGCCTATCGCCTATTTCCTATCGCCTATCGCCTTTGGCTATGACAACGTTTTTTGAATTTAGGTATGTTTTCAAAAGCCTGACAAAGCAACATTCTATCGCAAATGCAACAAAACATCTTAGTACGATTTTTGAAATATTTATTAAAAAATTTAATTTTTTTCTTTGTTCAAACAGGCATTTTGTCATAGTACATCAGTTTCTAACTGTTTAAAAAAGGTTTTGAATGTTAACCCAAAACGAAAATTGGAATCAAAACTTATACGAAAGTCTAGTTTTTGGCGCTTTTTGCCATTATTGCCCATTATTGAAAAACATTTCCTCTTAAAACAAATACACTCAAAAGCCTAGGGGGACGTCACAGTCAGTAACATATTGGAAGTGTAAACCTTCATAACTTAAAGACGCGACATTCAAATGAAGAAACATTTCGCCATTCAACTATTCACTTTATGTAGAATCAATACTGAAAGTATTGTATCAGGGGTTAGGTTCACTTCAAGTTTGACAGTTGCTCTGGGTTACCAGAAAAAGAGCAAGTCACGTGAATAAAACTCAGCCATCTGCCACATGTTATATTTGCATATATATAGTCGTCTTCATTTACTTCTGACCAAAACAAAGCCAAGAGACAAAGCAAGGGCAAAATTTTAAAGGATCAAAGCGAACGGCCTACAAATTAAGGCTTTATTTTGCAAATATTTATAAAATGGTGTTCGTTACAGCAGCAATCGCCATCGGAGCGATGATTGTTGGATTTATCAGTGTTACTGGGCTGACATCTTACGTTATGTGTGGTCGATCGGATTCAGACGACAAAAGCAAGAGCCATGACTCATCGAAGGCTCCATCTGATCACTCAAGCCAGCCATCATTCCATGTTACTCCAAACGACCCTTATTACTTCACTGAGCCAGTTGTACGGATCGAAACTCTGCCGTTCTTGAAAAAAGAAGCTAAGCTGAGACATGGCTACGTTCTTCCTCCAGAAATTTAAATAAATACGTCCAAAAAACATCAGTATTAATTATGTTACCGTGAAATAATCAATGAAGTGYATTATTTAGCTCAGAGAAACGGAAAAAGCGAACCTTTAACCTGCCATAACACATCAYAAGGACGGAATTTAAGGAGAATTTAACTGTAAATCTACGAAACTGAAACTATACACACTATAAACAGTCTTCAGTACTGGTAATTATTTTCATCATCACCCGACCAAGACAACTCTATGTATCGTTGTCGGGTTCAGAAACATAGAACAGGAGCGGAGACCAAAATGGCACAAAAAGGAAGTACGTTAATTAGATGCATGCTGTGACCGGCGACCCGTGGCATCATCCACTGTTTTTAATACGCGTTTGGCATCCTAAACCGACTGCATGGATGGCACAAATGAATAAATTATGATATAATTATGTCATTTTTCATGTGCCATTTCGGTCTCAGCTTCTATGTTCTATGTTTCTGAACCACGATTCTTCAATTGAATGTATATACTTATTTTGAGTCGTCTGAGTCGGTCAAATATCATATAGATGCAAAAACATTTTGAAATAAAATTAAATTTAATGTTTTGCTTTCAAAGCCTGCACTTTTCGCTATTAGTAGGATATAACTTATAGCCTACTAGTAGCTCATCCAATCATAATGCAGCATTAATGATAGACTACTTGTTGGATTTGACAAACAATCAATCATTGGACGAGGTTTATCAAAATATCATGCTTTGTTAGTGGAAAGAATGCGATCATTTGTCATCGTTGAAGGCAGAGGTAAATAATTGCTCGCGAGATACTAACAAATCACGCGGATATTTTACTGTATTATCGAGTTCAATAATTGTTTTATCTTTCAAATTATTTTTCAAGCAAATTTATCAGAGTAATTAGGACTCAAAAATTAGAGTGCATTCAGTTAATCCGTGAAACACAAATTACTATTTTGTACTAAATAGTGCAAGTCAAACAATAGAAACCAAAGGCTTTTGTACAATTTTGTGCAATTTTGTATTACTAACGTTTCACGGATTAACTGAATGCACTCTAATTTTTGAGTCCTAATTACTCTGATAAATTTGCTTGAAATAAAACTGGATAAAAACATATTTGTATTGGTCTTTTGTGTATTCCTTGCTGTGTCATAAACTGTTCTGGTTCAGTGATAGCGACTATTAGTATCTAAATAGCGACTATTTGTTAGTAACTAGTTTGATTCTATTTCACAGTTCAAGTGTTTTTGCTCTAAGACAAATCTTGGTGTATTAGGAGTAAAAATGAAAAATATCGCAAAATGTTTTTCCGATTATAAACCATTTACTATTTGATCTCTTTAATTTGCCCGTAGGCTGAGGCTGCACAATGGGACACAGGGTGCCCTTCGAGGTCCTTTTATCTATCTATATATACACCTACTTGCAAGAACGCTGTCATACGAAAATTAAGAGTTAATTACCGAGAACGGAGGCAATAAGCCATATACACCACGAAGGATGTATAGGCTTATTGCCGACGCTCGAGGTAATTCAGTATTTTATTTATCAATTGAGAAGGTTTTCTATCAATTGTTGCTCATTATAAATGCGAGGTCTATATATAGTTATTAACCGGGTTATTACAAGAATAAAGCCTTGTGAACAACAAAGGAAACCGTGTCAATCGAGAAATAATAGAACATTAGTGATTTAGTGGGATAGGAATTATATTAAAAAACAAAAGAAGATCACTGAAGCTGAACTTTTTCTTTTGTCTTTTAATGTATTCCTTTCTAGCTAAATTACTAATGTTCTAATATCGTATGACAACGTTCTTGCAAGTAGGWGTATATATTTTAAAGAAAACCTCTTAATATTATCCGGGAACGTTATATAACCTTAATATCACCAAAACACTGATGTTTTTTTACTCCTTCAATCAATTTGAAACGACAAAAAATATATTGCAAATATAAATAGCTTCAAATTTAGACTATGTCATTGAATATTCTATATTTTTTATTCTCGTCCTCAGAGCCCACGTTATTCTTGGTCAGCACGGACGTTTTAGATGATTCATTTCATGCAGAGATAGCTCGGAGAACATCCTCATCCTCACCCCCACCCTCTGTACAGTTGAATTTGTTGTCATTTCGCCTCTGTTGTTCAGAGTTCTCGTTTAATTATTGAAATCCAGTCTTTGGCCCTTAAATTTAACAAGTTTGTGGTAAAAGGAATCGTACAAATACTCCCCTCTCCCTCCCAGAGAGCAAGAGACAAAATACCCCCGGGGAGGGGGTGCTCGCTATTAATAGACATGATATGCATTAATCTCCAGACTCAAATGCGACCTTTTATTCAATCAAAACCATGAACAAGTCTTTTCTTGTTACACCACATTTTCCTGTCTAATCATGGATTTAAATGATAAGGAGTTGCCATAGTGATGATGTTGTCATAGTAATGAAAGTAGCCTCAGGATCCCAGCGCCTTTAATGAGTCCTATAAGATATGCAGCAAAAGTAGGAATTCGCCATTTTCAGGCCTTAGTTGACGGTTGTTTTCTGCGATTATCTAGCTAATACCACGGAAATGAACTTAGAGATATTTTACTTGCCCGTGAAACAAAATTGTATAMTTAGTGACTAAAAGTCAAACTGAGAAAAGCGAAAGAAAACCGAATGGAATTAGGATGTAGTAATGTATTTTACTTAATATTTTTTCACGGGACAAGAACCATCATTGTCCTTCTAACGCTATAGTTATGTATAGAGAAATCTAAATTGATGGTTGCAGTAACCAGGTAAAGAAACCTATTTCCGCGTTCGTCTATTAGCTCCTTTGATGATGATATAAATCCTCTCTAGACTCCTCTAGACTAGTTCTTCTTTGTGCTCTCTGTTCAGTAACGAGGAGTCGTACCATCGACTTCATTTTCGCAAAAGTCAGAGAATCCAGAAGCGATTCTGATTCGATTCGATTATTTCCCAGCTTGATTCGTACTGTTTTAGCAATAGCTATTCTCTCTATGATTGGTGGCTTGAGTTGATATTCAGTCCTAAAGGCTAATTCTTCTCAAAAAGCGACTGATTTTCGTCTAAGAGAACCAGTTTTCCTAATGAGTCCTTCTTTCATCTTCCCAAGAGAAGAATTGTTAGTTTTCTGTTGTCGTTCTTGCTTCTCTCGTTTTAAATGCTGCCTTACACACGCCTTAACCATGTCAACAACCTCCTGATATCCGTCTCTGTCCGAGATTGAAAGTTCGTAAAATCCGGAGTCCAATTCCTTTGCAAGCTCGCTGCCTTCAGTTTCATTCACAGATCGAAAGTGTTCAAGATCTCGCTTCGTTCCGACAAGTGTCATTGTCGTCGAGTCAGCGTTTTTGCGATCTTTGATGTAGTTTGCGATCCTTTTGGCTTCATCAAATGTCTTGTGATCAGTGATGGAGTAAACGAGGAGGAAGATATCTCCTTTGTTCATGCAGTGGTTGAGCTTAACAGCAGAGTTCTGTATGGTGGAAAAGAACGCAAAGATCGTTAGTTATGAAATAACCTCTGGGCTGATCGAAGTCGGGGCACGGCTAACTCACAGGTCAAACCCTGAAACAACCTCTGGGCTGATCTAAGTCAGGGCATGGCTAACTCACAGATTGAACCCTGAAACAACCTCTGGGCTGATCTAAGTCA